>NW_021028683.1:607208-651280 GCF_004153795.1 Camellia sinensis
TCTTCTGGTAGCCTTTTGAACCAGGTTAAACCTAGGTCGCCAAGGCTGGATGGGAATAGAATGCACATCAAAGCTTCGTTCCACCGGTATACTGCCATAACCTGGCGAAAGTGGCTTAGGTGCATGTAAGGGTCTGTCTTCCCTTCGTATGTGGTAAATTTAGGCTGGATGAAGCCTAAGGGTAATGGTGCGTTCTCAATCGCCGGAACGAACGGCGAGCTATGTAGTCTTGCCAACGCTCCTCTTGGAGTTGTAAAGGACGTGACCTCCTGGTCTGGTTCGTACATGGCGATTTGATGGTAGCCTCTATACGCATCAAGAAAGCTAAGTCGGTTGTGCCCCGCCGTTAGGTTTACCAGTTGATCTATCTGTGGTAGGGGGAAGCTGTCCTTTGGGCATGCTTTGTTGATTATCTTATAGTCGACGCAGACACGCCATTTGTCATTCTTCCTTGGCACCACGACTGTGTTGGAAATCCATCTAGGGTAGTGCACTTCTCTAATAACTCCTGCCTTTAGCAGATTTCCCACTTCTTCCGCCACTATCTCGACGTGGTGGAGTGCCGATCTGCGAGTGAGCTGAATGATTGGTCTGGCGGATGGGTGGACATTGATTTGGTGACAGATGAAGTTTGGATCAATGCCTGGCATGTCGTAGGGCGTCCAGGCGAACACTTCGATGTTAGAGGTCAAGAATTCCAAGACCTCTAATCTCTCAGTGCTGGACAACGACGAACCGAGCAAAAAGAACTTATCTGGTTCTTTTTATCTATTCTTACCTCTACCAAGTCTTCCACCGCTTTTTGATCAACTACTTTGCCGACATCTGCAAACAGTTCATTGCTCTCAGGTTCTTCCACTGAATGAACATATCCCTTGGCAGCGCGGCTGCCATTAACCGTGACAAAGCATTGCTTGGACATAATTTGATCTCCAAAGACCTCTTCAACTACCCCGATTTCGTTGAGAAATCGCATTACTTGATGGTAGGATGAAGCTACCGCTCGCATGGCATGCAGCCATGTTCTTCCCAAGATTATGTTGTAAGTGGAAGGGACCTTCAATACCCAAAATTTCATTTGTTTTGTTACGCTTCCTGCCCTGACTGGAAGGATAATCTTGCCGACTGGCCACTCTAGCATTGAGTTGAATCCGATCAGGGGGGATACAGCTGGTGCCAAGTCTTTGTCCTCCAATTTCAGTTGTTTGAAGGTGTCGTAATACATTATCTCACACGAGCTACCTTGGTCTATCAAAATCCGCTTGATGTCATAATCCTTGACGCGGAGTGTGACGACCAGGGCGTCGTTGTGAGGGCAGTATATCCTCGTCAAGTCTCTGTCTGAAAACAAGATGACATTGGTGGCCTCCGTTCTTCCTTTCTTAATTGTAGGTTGTGCACTTAGAACCTCCCTTAAGTGCTCAGCCTTTTTGATCATGCCCCTGAGCTCACATACGTACTCAGGTTCGCATACCCCATGTATTACGTTTATCACGCCTTGAGGGACATCGATTGGCATTCTGTTCGGGTGGTTGTCATTCTGGGGGGCTGGCTGCGCCCCTCCTTCAATGTATTTGTCCAGGTGCCCGGCTGCCACCAACTCCTCTAGATGCTGTCTCAATGGTGTACAATTTTCAGTGTGGTGCCCCTTGTCTTTATGGAAGGTGCACCGTGATCTTTCGTCGTAGTCCTTCTGAGCCTCTCCCAATTTAGCTGGCCATCTGACGAAAGGTTCATCGCGTATCTCGCTTAGAATCCGGTAGATTGGCTTTTTGAATACCGTGGTAATGGCAGTGCGGACTCTCAACCATCTTTTATCCTGGTCTTCTCCATTATCCCGCCTGCTTTGTCCATTTTTGTTCGGACGTTCTACCGCGTTGACCTTTGCCGTGGTCTTTTTATCTGGTACTGCGGTCGTGCTAGATTTTGCTTTAACACGGGCGCCATCTTCTTCTACCCGAATGTGCTGGTGCACTCTCTCCATTAAGGCCTCTATCGTGAGAGGCGGTGTCATAGTGATTGAGTCCCTTAGTCTGTTCCCAACTGGAAGGCCTCTTTTGTACTGTGCGATGGCAAGATTGGTGGGACAGTCCCCAATCTGGTTGAAGGTCTCCCAGTAGCGGTTATTGTAGGATTTTAATGACTCTTTTTCGCCAATGTCGATGGAGAGCAGTTACCATAGCTGCGATGGTATTTGCCAAACGTCTCGCCTGAAAAGTGAGAAAGGGAGAATAAAGATTGTGAGCTCTAATATTCCTGAATATGGGATTTAGAGCTCTCTATCGTTGTTGCGATTTTGCGTCTTTTTTACTTTTTATTTATTCGTTAGCGTGCAAATCTCTTTTCAACTTTTCCCTGGACTGAACTATTAGCCCTCCTGGTCAAAGTAAATAATCCAACTATAATGATATGCTCTGCAGGAATATAAAGTGGCTTAAGTGCATGTAAGGGTCTGTCTTCCCTTCGTACGTGGTAAATTTAGGCTGGATGAAGCCTGAGGGTAATGGTGCGTTCTCAATCGCCGAAACGAACGGCGAGCTATGTAGTCTTGCCAACGCTTTATCTGTTGGTTCGTAGGCAAGGTGCGGTATCGACATTCCAACCTCGATGCTTCCATGCGTTCGATGAGCCAACCGCTGAAGGTCTGAAACTCTGTGTGGGTCGCGTGCCCTGGCATCCTCCTTCTGTCGCGCCCTTTCTTCAAGCACAGTCCATAAGTCGGACGATCTAGGCAACTCCGTTTGCCTGGATGATGTCTGGTGCGTGTGTGAGGGCTGATAGGTACTTCCCTCAGTGTAAGACCTCAATGATCTCGTTCTCTCAGACCTGGAGTAACGAGTTCTGGAAGTCCTTGATTGAGTTTCGCCTGTCCTGAGGCTTCTACTCTCTGCTTGCGATGGCGTGATATGCCTACCACGATCTTCAGAGTGGCGAGGAGGCGTATTACCTTTGCGCCCCTCTCCCGTCCCCACCTCTTTTCCCTTGATCTGGCGCTTCATGGTCTCAATGTCTGCCGCCATCTTCCTTATCAGTTCATCTTGCTCTTTTACGCGATCCTCCAAAGCTTGAGGGTCGATTTTTCGCCTTTGCCTTTCAGGACTTGTGAGCGAGAGCGACGGGGGCTGTTGTTCCGCCTCCCTCTTGTATCCCTCCGGGGATTCTATCGCTGGGGCTCTAAGTCCGCCATGGGAGGGATAGAGGGCAACCCCTCGCGCCTCCCACCCCCCTCTGGGGTTTGTCCGTCAATGGCGGACTGCAGCAAATCTTCGTTGTGCACCATTCAATTAGCGAGGAAAACTTGATCAAGAGGTTTTGTTCTTTGTCTGGTATTCCCACAAACGGCGCCAATTGTACGGGAAAAAATAAACCTTCTTGTATAATCCTGCTGATCAATTTTGCGCTCCTCCGTACGACGTCGCTTTACTCCCTGAAAACACAAACGTGAGCTAGCCGGCGGGTGTGTGCCGGATACCTCTCCGATGCCTAAGTCAGCAAAATAGACAAATAGACAAAAGCTCTGTGTATTCGAGAATCAAAATTATGTTACCTCTCCATAGGTGATGTTGTGAGCTTTTATAGGTTTCGCGTGGCACAATCCTAGTAGGACTTTTACTCATCTATGTAGAGTCCTCCTAGGAGTCATACTCCTGAAAGATAATGCTTATCCTTCAACACCCCCCTCACTGCTTAAACCAAGTGAGATGGTTTTACCATGGTCGGATTCCAATACGACCGAGGTAAGCATGGCTATGCTAAGCCGCAGACTAGACCGAACTATAGCTAGTTTGGTTCTTCCTTTCACTGCTCTTACCTCGGTTTCTCATGTACAAACCATGGTGTGATCAGACCGAGCTAACCACGATAAGCCATGACCAGGCTAACTTTGAGTATGGTGACCGGGCTATATGCAAAGCTTCTCTAGTCCGGACTAACTTCAAGGTTCTTTCGGACCGGGATAACAATAAGGCTTACCAGGACCGGGCTAACTACAAGCCCCCTTTCATCCAGCCCTTCTTACTGTGGCCCAAAGAACGACCCATTTACCCAGCTCGGCCCAATTTAGGTATAAATTACCCTCTCAGGTAGGTAGAGGTTTTGTCTTCTTCTTGACCAGCATCCAAGGGCCGAACTCAGGTGCAAGCTGGTCACTAGCCAGATGGGAGGTGGAAGGCTCAATTGGAATAGAGGAATGGTGAGTGATCCCATCAGTACAAGCATCTTTCTTATGGCCCAATCTGCCACATTTAAAACAGATTTTTGAGATGCCTTCATACAAAATTTTCTGTTGAAACGAACCAATTTGGATCATGGGTATCAGAGGTTTGTTTGTATCTATTTAGATACAAAGACGGGCAAAACGGCCCCCGTCTCCATTCTCCGTGTGGATGTCGATTTTTAAAAGAGTACCCAGTAGCCTCCCTATTTTACTCAGAATCTGTTTGTCATAGTATTCAATGGGTAATCCTTGAAGTCTAGCCCACACTACTGTTGAGGGTATAGTTGACTCGATGGAGACAAACTCTAGGACCCATCTTTGCACTGCCAAGAAGTTGGCGTCAATAAACCACGAAGTTTGGGCAATGACTTTCTACAGATCAGTTTCTAATTCGAACTTGATGAGGTAGAAGTGGTTTGCCAAGTCAAGGCCTTGAAAACGCCCTAAAGTCTTCCAAAGGTTAGATAGTTTTCCCATGGGGAAGTTGAAGCTCACTTTACGCCCAATAAGCTTGATAATCACAGATAGGTTCCAGGGGGCGCGAATGCGATGAAGTTCCTCCGAAGAAAGCGACAGAGAGGGAAAGGAGCTGGGTGCCTCTGGGTTGGAGGAGCCCGACTCATCTACGGTTACAACGACCTCCATCGCGGATGGGTAGGAGTCTAGAAAAGCCAAGGGTGATGAAAGGGCGTATTTGAAAGAATGAGGCTGAAGGTTCGTACCTGATACCGTGTCTGGTTTGTTTTGGTGCCGTTCAAGAAGGTCGGTTTCCTCTACGGACTGTGCTCTCTCTTCGCCATCTAGTTGTGCTTTCTAGGTGCCGGTTACTATGGGTTGATCCTGATGTCTTGTTGCTCCTTCCGTTGCTTCAGTTGAGCTCTCCATTTATACTTTTTAGGTATTCAAATATTAGATAACTCAATCCTTCTAATATCAACTAACAATATTCAGTCATTTTCTAAGAAACTGGGCAATTCAATATTTTATTAACCCTAAATTTATTTTGTTGATTTGGCTTGAAGAGTTCAAGTGGACATATAGATATTAAAAACGGTATAAACGCTAGTCAATTCAATTTTTAAACCAGCTTCACCATGACCTAATCGTTAAAAAATTATCTTAGTTTGTGCCTAACTTATGAATCATTTGACCTACGTATTTATTAAATTCATAAATAGTAGGTATTTTCATAATTAAAGTAAAAAATATGCATATGTTTATGCATATTAATCAAAAAAATTAAATTTGGGTAAAGAAAATTATACATTTATGTTTAAAAGTATTAAATGAATAGTTAGGCATATTTATATATTAAAAAAACTATCTAAATCGAGTCACCCAAAATTATGGGCCATATGCTGGCCTTAGTCTTACACCTAATCTAAAAAAGGAAAATGTCTCGTAACTCAAATTTTGTGGCTCAAAAGTGGCTCAAATGGCCAAAACGACGTCGTTTTGGCCATTTTTATGTTGTTCTGTACTCAAAACGACGTCGTTTTGGCCATTTGAGCCACTTTTGAGCCACAAAATTTGAGTTACGTAGCATTGTCGTTTAAAAAATTCATTGGTTCATCAATATAAATATTTAATAATAATAAATTTAAACTTTATGTCTAAATTATATCATAATTTATCAGATTGTGATAAATATGAGCTAGTTTGGGGGGTTTCAATATTACATTAAACACTAAAATTAGCCTAAAAATTGAGTTTGAATTGATTTTTATACCAATAATTCTTGGCTCAAGCCTAGTCTTTACAGATTTGTTTTGATTTTTTGTCTAATTCATGTGTTACTTGGCCCATTTATTTATTTATTTTTTAATTAGAAAATATTTTTTTAAATATTTTTTTGTAACAAAAATAGAAAATGTGAGCATCCACCTTATTTGGCAATTGTTTAAAACGTTACCTTTTTTCTTAATATTTCTTTCTTTCAATTAAAATAAATAAATTCATATTAACTTTTTTTCCTATTTCTGAGTTCCTTTTATTCAAGAAGAATCTAAAAATTAGAAAAGAAAAATAAAAAGAATAGAAATAAAAGACAAAAAATAAAATAAAATAAAATTAAGCGTACTTGAATTTTTCTCAATAACAAAAAAAGTAACTTTTTAAAAATTTGTCAGACGCACCAATTTATTTATTTTATTTTTTTTTCCCAAAAACTTCATTCTAAAAATAAAAATAAAAAAAATACTAAAACTGCATTCAACAAACTAGTCATGCAATTTTGTACAAAAATAGTAATTACCGAAGTTTAAATTAAGAGTTCCTACAATGATCCTTCAAAAAAAAGTCAAATATGAACACTAGATAAAAAATAAAAAAAAAAAAAAAATACAAAGTAAATTTAAGAAAAATTGCTAAAGAAAATATTTTTCATGCTAAAGGTATTGGGTAAGAGCATCTCCAACGGTGCATTTCTTTTTTCATCAAATCTGAGTAAAAAATGACCCATTTTACCAAATCTGATATCACTCGCTCCAACGGTGAACTTTCATCAAATTTGCGCCGGGACAACCGGTTGGTCGACCTGTTAAGCGAAAAAAAAAATTTTCTTTTTTTTTTTGAAATTTTTTTTTCTGAACTTTTTGAACCTTTTAGTGGTCGACCGGTAAGGCAAAATTTTTTTTTTTTTTTTTTTTTTTTTTTTTGGTGAAATCAGTATTTCGTCGTCAGTTTGATAAATTTTTTGATGAAATCTCAATCTGATATTCATTTGGTGCAACCGTTGGAGCAGTGAACAACAACTTTTTCATCAAAATTTGAATTTGATACCAGTTTTGGTGAACCGTTGGAGATGGTCTAACAACCTTGGAAGCTAGTTTGAGCACAAATCATAAGTCATACTGCAGTTCATACAACCTCTACAACAAAATAAAAAATAAAAAAACATAGAAAATCAAAAGTGTTTAAAAATTGAATGCTTTATTGCATACCTGCATTCACTATTCTTATATTGCAATTCATACAACCCTTGCACCAAAATAAAAATATAAAGAAAAAAAAGTCAAAACAAATAAATGAAAAGTTTAAAAATTAAACGCTTATTTACATATCTCAATTCACTACTCACAGATTAATTTTATAGCAACTTTACACGTCATTCTTGCTAAAAAAAATGAAACACAATTCATAATATTGAATAAGTATTAAGTTATACCAAGAGAAATCCTAAAATAGAAGAAGAAGATGATGATAATTTAATAATAATCACCTTTCATAGTTTATCTCCATAGTATTTTTTTTTAGCCATGATTTGTTGATGATAGTAAATATCTTATAGAGGAATTGTAATAATGTTTTAGGGATAAAATGGATGTATTGAAATTGTAATGTTGTAAATTGAACAAATCATGGAATGAGAGAAAATTAGGTAAGAAAGAGCATAAAGTAGAAAGTTTATATTTTCTTTTCAAAATTTTCAAAATATGGTGTAATAATTAATTTTAAGTAATTAATAGCCAATAGTTTTTTAAAATAATTTTAAAATAAAAAGTAACAATTTTAGGATGAGGATTTAGAGGCCTTAGAGACTTTTTCATTAGAAACTCCATGTTACTTATATAGGGTTGGTTTGGGAAGTGGGTTGACTTTTTAACTTTTTGATTTTTTTGGCTATTTTAGCCTGGGCTAAAAAGCTTGGTTTGGGAAGAACTTTTTGATTTTTTAATTTTTTTGACTTTTTTTGTGAGAGAAGAGTGTGTCATGCACGAAAATTTACAAAATAAAATGTTAAAATAAAAATAAAAATAATTAGGACATAAGTTTTTAATTTAATTAGTTCATTTTATTTCATTTATGGTATAAATGACTCAACAATTATTGTGCATCTTACATTTAATTATTTTGTAACTTAAGTTATTTGAAATATAAAAAATATAAAATTATTTTTTATTATAAAAATTAAAACTAAGAATATTTAGACACGTTTTGTTTGATTGAATATAAATTCATTTTAAAAATTAAGTAGTAAGTAATTCTTTACAATTAGCTACTATTAGTTACAAAATAATTGAATAACGGGACTTTTGCAATTTTCATTGGAAGTTAGCTACAAATTTCATTTATTGACTAAAATTAGGCATTTAAAATATAATTTGATTTGGTACATTGCTAACTTTTTTTTATTATTATTTTAAGAATAATTATTTCATTGGGATTAAATTGGATTTTTAACCTATTTATTTTATCCAAAATAGTTAAGATATAATGCTTTCGTTTGGGACGTGGGTTAGCTTTTTGGCTTTCGGCTATTTTAGCATGTGGCTAAAACTCATTTAGGATAGTCTTTTTGATTTTTTTAACTTTTGTGAGATAAAAAATTGAAATGATTATGATTTGAATGTGATGTTTTGTCTTATTGAATTAAAAAACTTATTTTGTCTTTTTGTGGATATTTTAACCCAAACTATATGCCAAATAAAGCCTAAATATAATTTGTTTGGTACAATTCTGTGAGTGTTTGGAAAGTGGATTTTTATGTAAGTTTTTTTAGTTGTAGGATTTTATTAGAAATTTTTTTTTAATGTTTAGAAAGATAGTTGAGTTTTTTTTGTAGTTAGATGTGATGTTTGTGAGTGAAAAAATGAAATGATTATGAGATTAGATGTGATATTTTATTCGAATTTATTTTTTTTTAGTTTTACAAAAAATTTGTCTTTTAATAAAAAAAATCAAAAAAAAACCCAACATACAAACTTCCCAAACACTACCTCTAACTTTTTTCACCAAGGATCCTCTAGAGTGAAATTTTCCTAAAGTTTCCTAGAGTGCTATATTGTGTGGTTGAGATTTACTAGCAAGTCACATCAGAAAAATTAATGTGACTTGTCAGTAAATCTCAACCATACACTGTAGCACTTTAGGAAATTTTAGGAAAAAATCACTCTAGAGGATCCTTGCTCAACTTTTTTTTAATTAGTACTTTATTGGAATGAACTTCGGAGAGGATTTTGATACATCCCATCTATTTATAAAATATTATTTTTAAATAATAAAATAAAAGATAAGGAAAATATTTATATATAATTCTTTCTCCAGCTTAAATTCAAACATTTTCTTAATGAAATTTATTTATTTACCAAAAATAGAAAGAAAGCAAGAAAAAATGGCATGCATTTGATCTTTCATCATAAACGTTCATTTATCCATCATTTATACAAATATGATCAATTTTGTTATTTCTCACAATTGACAATTATAAATTAAAAAAAAAAAGACAATATATATAATTTTGCCATCAATCAACTAATAACTTTTTTTTGGCTAAAAAAATATAATCACTTTATATATATATATTCACTTTAAATATATATATATATATATATAAAGTTAACGTGTTATCGTTTTTCATGCTTTAACTGTGTGTTTTTGTTCGTATGACAACAAATTCTCATAATTTATCATCACCATCAACATGATCTCCGTTTTGATATAGATCTACATTTACAAAAGTATTACTATAATTAAAATAGAAAATCATTAAATTAAATCAATTTTCATTCGAAGATAAAATGTTCTTACTTTTAAATTAAGAAAATTATGGAAGAATTTTTTTTTTTTTTTTGAAAACATAAAAGTATGAGATAAGTTTTGACAATTGTAGATATATATATATATATATAGTGGTAATCTTGTATTGAGTTAGAGAGCTTTCCTTTTTGAAATCCTTTAAGATAAATCATGGTAATTGATGATACAGTTACTACACAACGGGTCCCAAGTGGAATGGGTCGGACTAATTCACGCTTCTTCAACCGGTAACTGAGTGTTCAAGCCCACTAGAGAACCTGCACAGGAGTTCAATAGGGAACGGGGAGTCCCCCAGCGAACCCTCCGACGAGCAAGTTAGAGAGAGAGAGAAGTGAAATGTAGAGATATGAATTGGAGATAGAAAAACTTAACCTTCTTCTTGTCTTCAACGTCTGCTTATATCATTTGGTAATCATTTCGCCGTCCCTTTCGGCCTGCCACCTTAGCCGAAAGTTTATGTTGTAGCTTACCTTGTTCAGGGTGAGGGGGTGCTGTTCCGACGGAGAGGTGTTGTCGTAATAAATGCTGTGATGGGCTGCATTAATAGTGATGTGCAGTGGCAATAACTTTGCAGATCTTTGTCTGCTGATGTGGCTTGTCCTTTACCTGCCGTATGTCTGAATGTCATTGGCTCTTTATGCCACGTTGGATTCTAGCTATTCTGGACTTCACCAGCTAGGTTATGTATTGGGCTCCAAGTAATGGGCTTGGGTTGTTCATAGTAAGCTATGGCCTTTATGGGCTTACCCACGTCAGGGGGTCTCCCCAGTGGGAGTCCGAGCGGTAGTACGGTAAGCCCAGAGTACATTCGGTAATTCCTCAGCCCAAAGTCCTTTAGCAGCTTCTAGTTTAGTTTTGATGATCTTCAGAAGAGAACGGTTGGTGACCTCGACTTGGCCATTAGCTTGGGGATGACCTGGGGAGGAGAAATAGGGTTGGATCTGGAGGTCTGCACAGAACTTCCTGTACTTGGCGTTGTCGAATTGTTTGCCGTTGTCGGAGACGATGGCTCGAGGGATGCCAAACCCTCACATTACCTACTGCCAGAGAACTTCCTGTACTTGGCGTTGTCGAATTGTTTGCCGTTGTCGGAGACGATGGCTTGAGGGATGCCAAACCTGCATATGATCGACTGCCAGATGAATTTGGTTGTGTTCCGTTCGGTAATGGTGGCAAGGGGTTCTGCTTCTACCCACTTGGTGAAGTAATCAATGGCGACAATCGCGAACTTGGTCTGGCCTCGACCGGTGGGAAGTGGACCAACTAAATTGATCACCCATTTGGCGAACGGATAAGGACTGCAAAGTGTGATCAACTCGGTGGGAGGAGCATGAGAGATGTTGACGAAGCGTTGACATTTATCACATTTGAGCATGAAGTCGGTCGCATCTTGGTTGAGGGTAGGCCAGAAATATCCAGTGCGAAGTATTTTGTGGACTAGGGACCGGCCGCCTGAATGATTACCGCAGATACCCTCATGGATTTCTCGCATCACATAGGTTGCTTGAGCTGGATTGAGGCATCGCAGATACGGGCGTGAAAAACCATGTTTGTACAAGACACCACTGACGAGGATGTAATTGGACGACCGGGTCTTAACTTTGGCGGCTTGCTGTTGGTCATCTGGAAGTTCCCCCATTGTCAAAAATAGAAAGATGTCTGACGCCCAAGGGATGGGCTCATTCTGGAGGAACTGCACTTCTTGCTGATCAGGAGAAATGGCAGGGTGGGCTAGGTATTCGAGACGGACACCATGGTTGAGGTCGGACTGGTCTGCAGAAGCTAACTGAGCCATCTCGTCTGCCTTGGAGTTTTTCACCCGAGGAATGTGCTGGATGTGGAAGGTATTGAAGAGGCGAACGAGGGGAAGGGCAATATCCCTGTAAGCCCGCATTGTGTCCTCCTTTGCATTGAATTCCTCCGTAATTTGTCCGACAATAAGCTGGGAGTCGCTGAACACCCGGATGTGGCTGACACCAATGTCCTTGGCTAAGCGGAACCCTGCTATCAATGTCTTATATTCGGCCTTATTGTTACTGGCATCGAACAAGAAACGGAGAGCACATTTAAAATAACCACCCTCAGGGGCGGTGAAGATGAGGCCAGCCCCACTGCCTTCTTTGCGGGATGATCCGTCGACATTGAGAATCCAAGAATGAGGGTCCTCTGGCTCGGTAGGGGTTGGTGGGGGCGGAGTGGCCGTGGTTGGGGTAGGATTAGTGAACTCCAGGATGAAATCGGCGACAGCCTGCCCTTTAATTGTTGTTCGAGGTCGGTAGGAGATTTCAAACTGACTAAGTTCCACCGACCATTGCATGAGTCTGCCAGAGAGCTCTGGTTACTGCATTACCTTCTTCAAAGGTTGGTCGGTGAGGACCACTATGGAATGGGCTTGGAAGTAAGGACGGAGTCGTCTGGAGGCAATGACCAGGGCCAAGGACAATTTTTTAAACAGTGGGTAATTCTGCTCGGCGCCCCTGAGGGCCCGATTGATGTAGTAGACCGGCCGTTGAACAGAGTCGTCTTCCCTGATAAGAGCTGCACTGACTGCGGTGCTTGAAACGACTAAGTAGAGGAAGAGGGGTTCGCCAGTGATTGCCTGAGATAGGAGGGGGGGTTGGCCATGCACTGCTTCAATTGCTAAAAGGCCTCTTCGGACTCGGTCGTCCATTCAAAAGTTTGCCGAAGAACTTTGAAGAAGGGGAGGCACTTATCCGTTGCGCGGGAAATGAAGCGGTTAAGGGCAGCAACTCGGCCAGTGAGTCTTTGAACTTCCTTAACCGTTCTGGGTGACTGCATTTCAATCAAGGCTTTGATCTTTTCAGGGTTAGCTTCAATGCCCTGCTGACTGACCATGAAACCCAAGAACTTCCCAGATTCTACACCGAAGGTGCACTTCTCCGGGTTGAGCTTCATTTGGTACTTCCGTAGGGTGGCAAAGGTCTCTCGCAGGTCGGTCAGATGATCAGCGGAGAGTTTGCTCTTGACTAGCATATCATCAACATATACTTCCATGTTCCGACCGATCTGATGATGGAAAACGGCGTTGACCAACCGTTGGTAGGTGGCCCCAGCATTTTTTAGTCCAAATGGCATCACTTGGTAATGGTAGGTGCCTCGGTCGGTAGTGACGGAGGTGTGTTTCCGATCAGATGGATGCATCAGAATTTGGTTATACCCATAGAAGGCATCCATGAAGCTGAGCATTTGGCGATCGGCCGTGGCATCGACCAGCAGATCTATGCAGGGAAGAGGATAACTGTCTTTGGGGCAAGCTCGGTTGAGGTTTGAGTAGTCGACACAAAGTCGCCATTTACCATTGTTCTTGCGAACCAGGACCACGTTTGACAACCATCTAGGGTAGTCCACGTTCTTGATGAATTGGGTCTCAAGGAGCTTGTCAACCTCTGCGGCAATAAGAATATTGCGCTCAGGATGAAAGATGCGCAGCTTCTGACGGTAAGGTCGGAAATGGGGTTCAATGCTGAGGCGATGGGTTATGAAGGAGGGGTCAATACCCAGCATGTTTAAATGGGTCCAGGCAAAGACATCATTGTGCTCGGTCAGGAGGGCAGTAAAGTCGGTCTTTGCTTAGGGGGATAGTTGGCTGCCGATTTTGGAAGTTTTCATTGGGTTGGTGGGGTCGATGGGAACCTCTATGAGTTCCTCCACAGGTTCTCCTCTAACCAGCTTGTCCTTATCTCGGACGTCAAGTCCTTCAATGATCATAGCTTCCTTCAGCTTAACTTCTTTTAGTGAGGCAACATAGCATTCCCTGGCCACGGTCTGCTCTCCCCTTACAGTCCCGACCCCCAGATCGGTGGGAAACTTAACGGCAAGGTGATAAGTTGATGTGATAGCTTGGAAGGCATTTAGGGCAGTGTAGTGAAGGATGATGTTGTAGGTGGATAGGCAGTCGACAACAAGAAAGTTGAGCAACTTTGTAGTCTGCCGTGGGTACACTACAAGAAAATGAGCTATTTGAGTCCCATTATTTGTGATAGAAACATTTGCTGACTCAAAAATATGTTATTAGAGTCGGCAAAGTAGGACCGTCTCAAAAAAAATTTACTTAGTGTTATTATTTGAGTCGGCAGACTATGCCGTCACAAAAATTTTTTATTTGCGTTGGCCAAATTTTTACCGTCTCAAACAAAAATTATTTAATTTTTTTTTCCATTTTTTGGCTCCAAAAACTACATCGCGCGCCTTTTTTTCGCGCCATTTCAGGTCACTTTTGCGTCGGTATTCTGTGCCGTCACAAAAAGTAATTGAAAAAAATTAAAACGACATAGTTTTAGAGGCTGATATATATACCCTTCCTCTTTATTTTTTTTTCTTTTCTGTTTTTTCCCTAAATTCAATCACTACAAACAAACTCTTCATTGACACCACTGATTCTTCTCTCCACCGGCACCGCCGATTCTCCATCTCCACCGGCACCACCGACTCTCCTCTCCTCCACCAACACCGCTGACTATCCTCTTGCGGGTAAGTGCTCTCTCTCTCTCTATATATATATATATACGTATATATATATATAGAGAGAGAGAGAGAGCACTTACCCGCAAGAGGATAGTCAGCGGTGTTGGTGGAGGAGAGGAGAGTCGGTGGTGCCGGTGGAGATGGAGAATCGGCGGTGCCGGTGGAGAGAAGAATCAGTGGTGTCAATGAAGAGTTTGTTTGTAGTGATTGAATTTAGGGAAAAAACAGAAAAGAAAAAAAAATAAAGAGGAAGGGTATATATATCAGCCTCTAAAACTATGTCGTTTTAATTTTTTTCAATTACTTTTTGTGACGGCACAGAATACCGACGCAAAAGTGACCTGAAATGGCGCGAAAAAAAGGCGCGCGATGTAGTTTTTGGAGCCAAAAAATGGAAAAAAAAATTAAATAATTTTTGTTTGAGACGGTAAAAATTTGGCCAACGCAAATAAAAAATTTTTGTGACGGCATAGTCTGCCGACTCAAATAATAACACTAAGTAAATTTTTTTTGAGACGGTCCTACTTTGCCGACGCTAATAACACATTTTTGAGTCAGCAAATGTTTCTGTCACAAATAATGGGACTCAAATAGCTCATTTTCTTGTAGTGTATTCATTATCCAATTGGATTAATATCCATTGGATTAATAATCTCATCCCTACCCCATTACTAATAATCCTACAAATTTGTTGGATTAATTATCCATTGGATTAATAATCCTAAACCAAAATGTTAAAACAAACATAGGATAATTAGGCCCACGGATTAATAATCCCAATCCCATGCTCTAATCCACCCAATCAAACATGCCATTAAGGAAAATTATTATTCCATCCTAAAAAATAAATAATTTCACTTGAAACTGCTAGCATTTTCACTCTGCATTTTTTTCCTCGCATTTAAAATATCATTCTCTTAGTTTAAATCTTAAAATTAAATAAATTAAAAAGTACACAATGGTTTTACCCACATCTATTTATTGACAGACTGCATTGACATATGAAAACCAAAAAAAATGAAAACAGCCAAAACAGTCCGCAAGTAGGAACAGTTTTTGGAATTGATTCACTCGGGTTCATATTTCATCTTTTTAGAAAGCATTATATATTAAAAAGCGGTAAACTTTTGTTGTCTTTTCTTTAACAAAGTTTTCTCTCAACAACCAAACAAAGGGTCAAACAAGAACCAAATGAATATAGCTCATTCATGCAAGAACATGCCACAGAATAGCATATACTAGTTCTATATAATTCATATATTTTATTATTTACTAATTTCATTGCACTTAAACTAATCCCAGTTACACAGTCAGTGTGGTCAATATGAATTTTACACATCTTACATAAAATCTAAATATTCATTGTATGTCTTCAACAAATAAATTTTGAATACATGAATTACATCTAACAATAGAAAATCAAGAAGATCAGAATTTATTGTTTATTTTTCATTGTTTGACACAGCCTCGAATTTTAAAGGTGGGAGGTTTACCAGCACCCCTTCTTGAGTACTCTCTCCATCTTCGAGATGCTGTTGCAGCTCTTCATGCTCTCCTTTTTGCTTCCTCCTCTGCAACCACCACATAAAATTTTGAAGTAAAAAGTGTTGGCCACATTTTGAGGCAATTTCTGTCGTCTATATGATTTGTATTAATGCAGAAACCATTCAACCATCAACAGAATTTACTATAGTCACCACAATAATAAGCATCCAAGGAGCGAAAATTTATTTCTATTCTACTAAATGCACTAGTGTAGCACATTTACAATTTCAAAATTTTTTATTTTAGTATTTCCAATGAACACTAAAGATTCAAGTGCCTCGAGTTCTAGCCTCTTTGGATCTTTACAAATGCTAAAACTAGTGACAATACTATGTGCGGAAACTATAAAGCATAGACACAGACACGAGACACCATGATTCTCAAAAAATTATGGTACGAAAGCGGCAGGAATACGGCAATAAATATATTTTTTATATATTTTTATTTACTATTTATTTCAATAGAAATTTAGGATACAAAGATAATGAAAAAAAAAAAAAAAAAAACAAAAAAACAAAAACCTCAAGAGGGCTCTTTATTTTTAAATTATGATTTGGATACAACAAACATATTTTTTAAATATAATTCAAAATTACTTTCAAAACTCTTCTCTTCTCTTTTTATTTATTTATTATTATTAATCAATCAATCACTTTTTCTTTCTCCTTTCACATTCTCGCACATTCTATACATCAATAAAAAATAAAAATAAAAATAAAAATACAAATCATTCCAAAGCTATTTTTAAAATTTATAACCAAACAAATTTTCTCTTTTTAAATCATGATTTAAAAACTCAATACTCAAAATACAACTCCACACTCATATCATAATTCTAAAACTAAACCAAAAGGACCCTAAATTGATCTTCACCCTTCTGTTAATACTTTGAAATAATTACTACTACATATTTTGTAGGGGGCATAAAGGTTCAACATCATAAATCACTGAAAAAAAATGTAGCACGTGAGGCTGTCAGCGACCTAGAAAGGCTAAAATCCAAGTTAAAATAAGCATAAAAAATAATTGGTTTGATTCTAAGGTTGGCATTTATATGCATATCATTTCTTGAACACTTTCTTTCTTCTTCTTCTTCTTCTTCTTTTCTTTTTTTTTTTCCTTTCTGTCTTCTAATATTTGTTTCTTATTTGATATCCTGAAAGCCTCTATTCTGACAAGATGTTCACCTATGGATAATGTTTTTTATTATCATCGGCAAGTCATGGGATTTGTATGCTTTTGTATTTTGGTGTTTAGGTATTTTGGTGTTTAGATATGCATATCAAGTGGTAATCTTGGAATTTGTTGCCATATGTTTTTCATCACCACTATGATGTTGCTGTACTATTGATGGTCATATATTAGAAATATAAGCCACCTTCAGTTTGGGATTTGTATTAATTTGGTTATTTGGAAATAAATGTTTGTGTTGATTTCTCATGCTGAGAGAGCCTATATGACGATGAGGATTTCGACCAACAGCAACTTGCGGCATTGCTTCTATCCCAAGATAAGTGTTATGCTTCTATCCCAATTGATTTCAAGCTCATTGCCTATACCCTATTAGGTGCTCCTTATAATTGGATTCCCAGTGTTTCACTTTCTCATCGTTCTCTCATTGCACCTTATAGGATCTTGAATCTCATTGTCTCACACAATGTCGCTCTTACACTGCATTTTTCTGATGTGTCATATGATCAAGGGTACATCCTCTATGCCATTAGCCAAAACTTGTCAATAGATTTTTGTGATACACCTTATATATAGTCAAACATTAAAATGCACTAACAATTACATTTGTGGATCATTTTTATTTTGCTTTCTATAAAAAGCAAAGGGACATTTTTTTTGCTGCAATTCATACAAATTATTAATAACAATTGAATATGAGACCTCACATCACAAAGTATGCTATATAACCACTAGAAAACATTACTTTAGAAAGTGTTGTTGGGTCCACAATGAAGTTCAAGTTTTCATTGCTGTTTGGTGGTTGATAAATAGGAAGCTGTAGAGTGTGTATTAGCATCAGGTTGCTGAGGTTTATAAGGAGGTCTGGGTCTTAGTCTTTCCTCAGATTGGTGGTTCTTTGTTTCCCTATCTATCTGTGCTGATTCTGATAATTCTGTGCTAACTCTGCTTCTGAGGTTGGGATCTGTTAGTCTGCTAAGCTCTGCTACTGTGACAAGCTTGGCCTTAGTCTCAAGTTGGATTCATGTGTGGCTGGAGTTATGATATTAACCACTGATTTTGCACAGTATACTTAAGACTAGGTCTAGTTTTGCTTTACAAATGGTGGCTGAGCTAGTGTGTAGCCGTCTGCTGTGATGATCTCTAGTGTAGTGTCGTCTACTGGGATGGTCTCTGGCTACTGGTCTGGGGAGTTTGCTGCTGTCTGCTGTGATGGTCTCTACTGTGGAGCTTGCTGCTGTCTGCTGGTCTATCCTAGTTGAATGTCTGTGTTGGTCTGCTGATCTGTGCTTTTTTTTTTTTTTTTTTTGGCTTTTGCTTTTGGATCTTGCTTCCTAGATATATAGGATTTCAAATAGGTAGCAGTAATTGTGCATGAGTTTCACCTACTTCCAATGAAATGGAAAAATGAGTAACATTAAAAAGAAGGTATGTTGATAAACATGTCAGTTTTGACATTCACAAGAACTAGAATTGGAAATTTTTTTTTTGTTGCCATTCATACAAATTATTAATAACAATTGAATATGAGACCTCACATCACAAAGTATGCTATATAACCACTAGAAAACATTACTTTAGAAAGTGTTGTTGGGTCCACAATGAAGTTCAAGTTTTCATTGCTGTTTGGTGGTTGATAAATAGGAAGCTGTAGAGTGTGTATTAGCATCAGGTTGCTGAGGTTTATAAGGAGGTCTGGGTCTTAGTCTTTCCTCAGATTGGTGGTTCTTTGTTTCCCTATCTATCTGTGCTAATTCTGATAATTCTGTGCTAACTCTGCTTCTGAGGTTGGGATCTGTTAGTCTGCTAAGCTCTGCTACTGTGACAAGCTTGGCCTTAGTCTCAAGTTGGATTCATGTGTGGCTGGAGTTATGATATTAACCACTAATTTTGCACAGCATACTTAAGACTAGGTCTAGTTTTGCTTTACAAATGGTGGCTGAGCTAGTGTGTAGCCGTCTGCTGTGATGATCTCTAGTGTAGTGTCGTCTACTGGGATGGTCTCTGGCTACTGGTCTGGGGAGTTTGCTGCTGTCTGCTATGATGGTCTCTACTGTGGAGCTTGCTGCTATCTGCTGGTCTGTCCTAGTTGAATGTCAGTGTTGGTCTGCTGATCTGTGCTTTTTTTTTTTTTTTTTTTGGCTTTTGCTTTTGGATCTTGCTTCCTAGATATATAGGATTTCAAATAGGTAGCAGTAATTGTGCATGAGTTTCAGCTACTTCCAATGAAATGGAAAAATGAGTAACATTAAAAAGAAGGTATGTTGATAAACACGTCAGTTTTGACATTCACAAGAACTAGAATTGGAAATGTAGTTAAACGTAGAGAGACAGACACAAACGTCCAAACACATGCAAGCACAGCTGTATGAATGACATATATTAGCTTCATATGAAGTATAAATGGCCTGTACTTGCATGTCAACACAGACACAAGCATGCATGATCTCCATTTATTAATTAATTTGCTTCCAATTGCGAATCTTAGTCATTTCTCCAACCTAATATATGTTGCCATAATTTTCTTTACCTTGTCTATGGATGAGTCAGCAACAAAATGGTGAAGTTGAAACCCTAAAAGTTATTATGAAGGCATGTATAATATTGCATAACATGATTGTTGAAGACGAGCGAAATGAACAAAATATAGACTGTAATTATGATGCAATCGAAGAAAGTCTCCTTCTAGCAGTGTCACATGAGCGTACACTCGAACTTTATGAATTCATTCAAAATCATCATTACATCAGAGATAGACAAACTCATTCTCAACTCCAAGCAGACCTAATTGAGCATTTGTGACATCTACATGGAGATTTGTAACAACTTGAATTAGAAATAGTTTATTTATTTTGAAGTTTACTCCTAACTTTGCTATTTATGATTTTTTTTTATTTATTTTATTCATTGACCTTTGTAAGGTTTTGATTAGTTATTTTGTGTTCTTTCAGTTCTTAATTTAATTTGATAAATTATAATTATTGAAGAACTTCCTTTGTATTGTAATATATATGGCATTTTTTGTTTTGAAAATTGGTTTAATTAGTTTGAATAACTAGTTAAAATAAAGAGTATGATTGGAACATACAATAGCTAAACTAATTAGGTAAAATAAAGAGTGTCCCTTTTTTGTACTTTAGCTAGTGAAAAATAAAGAGTGTGGTTGGAGTTGCTCTTATAATCTAGACAATTTGATTATATTCAGTGAGGCCTAATAGTATAGTTAGGGAGTGTTTTGCTAAAATTGAGTTTATGACTTGGTGAAGCTATATATGTATTATATAACCTAATATTTGATTTAATTTGTTTTTGTTTTGGTTTTTGTTTTCAGGTTTTGCATGAAGACTGATAGATGAATTAATGGTGGCATGGAAGCTAATTTTATTTTTGGACATATTATATTATGGCTTGAGATGTCAAGCTTTTTGTACTTAATATTTATAACATATTACTACCATACTATTTGTATTGATGTAACAAATTTTTTGTTAATATTTTGATGTCAATGAAGCTAAGATGATGACTGAATTTGTATAAATATTTTTGTTTTTTGAATGAATGAATGAATGTCTATTGATTGAATGCATTTTTTTTTATTAGATTTCAATGAACATAATACAGGTATTAATTACAAAAAAGAAATAACTTTTTTATGAAAATATATATATATATATATATATTTTTTTTTTTTGTGACGGCAACTAACAGTCTCAAAAAACCTATGCAATGTACAGGTGAATTTTTTTAGAGTCGGCACATTGCAGACACAAAAAACTCTATAGCGACGGTAATGTACCGACATAAATAATGGTAGTGATTTTTTGGTCTTTTTTGTGACGGCAGGATACCGTCTCAATTAATACATTTTGCCGTCGCAAATATTCTGTGACGGCACAGTTGCCGACTCAAAAAGTTTTAGCGACCCCCGTACTCTCGTCCCTCATCATGCCGTCGAAAGGCCGTCGCAAAAACTTTTTGCGACGGCAATTATGTTTTTTGCGACAGTAACCTGCCGACTCAAAAAGTATGTTCTTTTGTAGTGGTACTCGCCGATTGTGATGGGAAGATCAATGGAGCCGATGGAGGTGACCCGGTCGCCAGTGAAACCGACCAAAGGGGTTTGGAGAGGAGACAGACTTTCCTTTCTAATTTTGAGCTAGCGAAAGCAGTTGAAAAAGATGATGTTTGAAGAACTGCCATTGTCGATGAGAACTCGTCTGACCTTGTAGTTGGAGAGGAGGGCAGAAATGACGAGAGGGTCATCATGAGGGTAGCGGATGCCTGTACAGTCGGCGTCCGTGAAGGTGATAGGCTTGGTCCACTGCTTGGGCTGTTTAGAGGGTCGATCGACCGTGGCAACTGCTTTGTCTGAGCCCTGCCTTATCTTCCTGAGTTCTGCCCTCTGAGCCGAGCGGGATGGTCCCCCGCAAGCAAGGCCATCTGAAATGACTCTGATCTCTCCAACAGGTGGAGGGGGGTTGCCTGGCGGCCGTGGTTGCTGTGGAGGGCGATCATGGCCTTGGTTAGGTTGGGCTGGCTGCCGGGGGGGTGCGCCGGCGGTTGTTTTTGAAGGGCTCAGTTCATTGCCTCTACTGAGGGCGGGTGTCCGTGAACCGGCTAAGACGTCCCTGGCGTATGAGGGTCTCGACTTGATCTTTGAGGTTAACGCACTCATCGGTGTTATGGCCATGGTCCTGGTGGAAGCGGCAATATTTGGACTGGTCTTTCCGATTGAAAGGGGTTCGTAAGGGTTGGGGCCATTTAAGAGGGTAGTCCCGCTGGATCTGATTGAGGACTTGTTCTATGGGGGAGTTAAGGGGTGTGTACCGCTCAAACCGACCGGGCAGTCAGGCTGGTGTCGACCGGTCAGCTCGGGAGGGCCGGTCGGTATAGTGTGGTGTTTGGCTATTATACTGGGTGTTTCTAGGTTCTGAGTCTTTTCTCTTTTCTCTGGGAGCCGGGTTTTTGGTTATGGGATCTTGCCGGGTGGCTAGGGAATCCTCAGCATTCATGTATTTTTGGGCTTTGGAGAGTAGTGCTGCCATGGAGGTCCGGGGTTTTTAGAGAGGGAGAACAGAAAGTCGGACGACCGCAGACCGGCCATGAAAGCAGTGAGGATGACCTTGTCATCATTTTCCGCTACTTGCACGGCCTCGGTGTTGAAGCGGGTAACAAAACTGCGTAGCAACTCCCCCTCGGTCTGTCGAATGTTGAGGAGTTGGGTTGCGGGGCGTCGCTGGAGCTGGGCTCCAATAAAATGGCTGAGGAAGGAGTCACTGAGATGCTGGAAAGTGGAGGTTGGTAACTGGCTAAACCACAGCCGAGCTGACCCCTTCAATGTCACGGGGAAAGCTCGACACATGATCTCGTCAGGGAATGCATGGAGGATCATGAGGGTTCTGTAGGTCTCCAGATGATCGACTGGGTCCGTCGTACCGTCAAAAGAGTCGATGGTGGACATCTTGAACTTGGAGGGTAGAGGTTTGTCGCGGATGGAGGCGACAAATGGTGGGTTTTCTGTGGTAGAGGGTTTATGCTGGATGTTTTGCATGACCCCTTGGAGTTGGAGCTTCATGGCCCGGAGTTCCGCGTCCCGGAGAGGGATGTGGTCACCTCCGGAGGGCAACAGGGGCTGGACGTTGCTAGCCTCTCCTTCAAGGATTGGTGGCGGGATCGATGGTTGTGGACCCCGGGGTGGTAGGTTTATACCTGGAGGAAGGGGTTGCAAGCCTTCTCTGTTAAGTGGATTAGGCTGCGGAATAGTATGGCTCGGGGCTTCTTCGTAGTTGGGGGGAATATCGGGAGGTGGTGGACGGGGCATAAGAAGGTTTCTTTGGAGTAGGGCATTGATCAGAGCTTGGTTTTGCTTGGCCATGGGGTTAATACTGTTGGTAAGCTCGATGAAATACTGTGGTGGGTTGTTTGGATTGGGGAGGTCGGCTTGGTGGTCGGCAGCATTTTGATAAGAAGCCATGGATCTAGTCGTGATCATACACTTCGACGGGTAGCGAGAAAGGGTTATTGGGACGGGGTCTCTGGCGACAGTGAATACAACTGGCGCGAGGAGCAAAGCTTTCCCACAGACGGCGCCAACTGATGATACAATTACTACACAACGGGTCCCAGGTGGAATGGGTCGGACTAATCCACGCTTCTTCAACCGGTAACTGAGTGTTCAAGCCCACCAGAGAACCTACATAGGAGTTCAATGGGGAACAGGGAGTCCCCCAGCGAACCCTCCGACGAGCAAGTTAGAGAGAGAAAGAAGTGAAATGCAGAGATATGAATTGGAGATAGAAAAACTTAACCTTCTTCTTGTCTTCAACGTCTGCTTATACCCTTTGGTAATCATTTCGCCGTCCCTTCTGGCCTGCCACCTTGGTCGAAAGTCTATGCTGTAGCTTACCTTGTTCAGGGTAAGGAGGTGTTGTTCCGACGGAGAGGTATTAACGTAATAAATACTATGATGGGCTACATTAATGGTGATGTGCAGTGGCAATAACTTTGCAGATCTTTGTCTGCTGATATGGCTTGTCCTTTACCTGCCGTATGTCTGAATATCATTGGCTCTTTATGCTACGTTAGATTCCAGCTGTTCTGGACTTCACCAGTTGGGTTATGTATTGGGCTCCAAGTGATGGGCTTGGGTTGTTCATAGTGGGCTATGGCCTTTATGGGCATATCCACGTCAGTAATTTTTAAAAAAAAATAATTTAAATCATGGAATAAATCCTAACAAATTTAAATTTGTAGTGTGATAATTATGAATTTAATACTTAAATAAGATACTCAATAGAGGTTTTGATTTTAAAAATAATTTTGTATGAGATTTTGAAACTATCATAACATCTCTTTTCAAAGTATTATTTTGTAAAATATATAAATATCAATGTCACTATTATCCTTTCTTAATACAAAAAATTATGAGTTAATTATGAAAATTTTAAATTTGTATTCAAGACTTATAAATTATGGGATAGATCATTATAATTTTGAATTTATATTGTACCAATTTTAAATTTAAATTAATAGATTAGTTTCCATATTAAGTGGTTTCTGAAATTTAAATTTTGAAATTAATTAGCATATTTTCTATTTGAAAATCATAAATTAAGGGATATAATTTATTTATTTATTTTTTGTTTCTTAAATGAGAATTAGCTAATAGAAATTTTTTTTTAATTATTTAAAATTAAAAAATTAGAAATTTTAGTTGAGACATTGGAGATAAGCCTTAAAAATTAGAAATTTCTTTTTACTTATATAATATATAGATATATATAGGCTCTGTTTGGTAAGCCTTTCAAAATATAATTTTACCCATTGATTTGAGTGTGTTGTTTATTTGGAGCTTTCAAATTATAATTCTATACCCATTTCTCAAAACTCAATTCAAAACATAATCATTACTTTTCAAAACTCATAACCAAATACATAACTCAAAACTCTTTTCAAAACTCAATTTAAATCAATATTTTAATTTTTTATAATCATTACTTTTCAAAATTCATAACCAAATATATAATTCAAAACTCTTTTCAAAACTCAATTCAAATCAATATTTTAATTTTGTTAAGATTTTAAATATTTTAATATTTAAATATCTTACGATTTTTTAAATTTTTAATTTTTTTTTTGAATATTTTTGAATATTTTAATTTCAAAATATTACGATTTTAATTTTTTAAATTTTAAAATATTTTATAAAAATAGATTCAAACTCTATTTTATAAAAATATTTTTAAATATTTTAATTTTTTTGTTATGTATTTGCTTACGATTTGAGTGTAGAGTTGTGAAAGTAGTATGGAGTTTCGAATTATGTGTTTGGTTATGAGTTTTAAAAATAATTTCTTAATTGAGTTTTGTTTTATATGTTTGGTTACGATTTGAGTGTAGAGTTTTTTCAAATTTAAAATATTAACATTTTAAATTATTTAAAATTTTTGAATATTTAAATTATTTAAATTTTTACGATTTAATTTTTTTGAATATTTGAACATTTATTTTAATTTTTTACTTATTAATTTTTTTAGATTATTTAAATTATTTAAATATTTATGATTTAAATTTTTTGAATATTTATTTTGAAAAAAAAATATATTTCCTCTGTAGTATTTTCAATTAAAAAATTGATTAATGTTATTTTCTCTTAATAATAGTTTTTTTAATTGAATTTTAAAAAGAATTTGATTATGAGTATTGATCAGAATTTTCAATAGTATGAAAATAGTGTGTTTTGTTATGAATTATAATAATTTGAATTAAGTTTTGAAAATTCTTTCCAAAACTCATAACCAAACAAATTTTCTTACTTCACATATCAAATCAAACTTTTAAAACTCAATTCAAAACTCAATTTCACTCTCAATTCAAAAATCATAACCAAACAAATTTTCTACACTCAAATCACAATTCCACAACTCACAAACTCAAAATACAACTCATACTCTCAAATCACATTTACAAAACTCTACCAAACGCAACTATAGATTTTCAAATTTTGTTTTGATAGTAACGTTGGTGCCTTTTGGTAACACTTACGTTTTCAGTTTTCTGTTTATATTTACAAAAATTTAAAAAACTCAAATAAAAACTTGTTTGGTAAAATTTTTGATTTATAAATCAGTGGTCTCAGTTTATAAATTTGGCCAAAAAATGAAAACACAAAAAATGTGTTTCCATTTTGAGTTTTCAGTTTTTTTTTTTTAACCACCCAACACTAGCCACCACCCGCCACCATTTTCCACCACCGTCTTCCGCCACCACCACCACCACCCACCCGCCATCCACCACCACCACCACTACCCACCTGCCATCCACCACCACCACCACCATCACCCACCCTACCATCCACTGCCCGCCACCACCACCCGCCACCTACCCACCACCACCACTCACCACCCACCTGCTACCCATTCGCCACCACCACCCACCTCTCGCCACCGCCACCACCACCACCACCACCACCACCACCACCACCACCACCACCACCACCACCACCACCACCACCACCACCACCACCACCACCACCACCACCACCACCACCACCACCACCACCACCACCACCACCACCACCACCACCACCACCACCACCACCACCACCACCACCACCACCACCACCACCACCACCACCACCACCACCACCACCACCACCACCACCACCACCACCACCACCACCACCACCACCACCACCACCACCACCACCACCACCACCACCACCACCACCACCACCACCACCACCACCACCACCACCACCACCACCACCACCACCACCACCACCACCACCACCACCACCACCACCACCACCACCACCACCACCACCACCACCACCACCACCACCACCACCACCACCACCACCACCACCACCACCACCACCACCACCACCACCACCACCACCACCACCACCACCACCACCACCACCACCACCACCACCACCACCACCACCACCACCACCACCACCACCACCACCACCACCACCACCACCACCACCACCACCACCACCACCACCACCACCACCACCACCACCACCACCACCACCACCACCACCACCACCACCACCACCACCACCACCACCACCACCACCACCACCACCACCACCACCACCACCACCACCACCACCACCACCACCACCACCACCACCACCACCACCACCACCACCACCACCACCACCACCACCACCACCACCACCACCACCACCACCACCACCACCACCACCACCACCACCACCACCACCACCACCACCACCACCACCACCACCACCACCACCACCACCACCACCACCACCACCACCACCACCACCACCACCACCACCACCACCACCACCACCACCACCACCACCACCACCACCACCACCACCACCACCACCACCACCACCACCACCACCACCACCACCACCACCACCACCACCACCACCACCACCACCACCACCACCACCACCACCACCACCACCACCACCACCACCACCACCACCACCACCACCACCACCACCACCACCACCACCACCACCACCACCACCACCACCACCACCACCACCACCACCACCACCACCACCACTCCCTAACAAATTCTATCAACAAATCATATAATTTAAAAATAAAATAAAATAAAAAAATATATACATATATATTTTAATTTATTTTAAAAAATAAGTTAAAATTTGATTTTTAGTTTTTTTAAAAAAGGTATAAAAAAAATAAAAATAAAAAAACCTAAAAACCTAAAAAAGATTTAAAAAAAAATACTTTTAAGAAAATGTTTGGGACCTTTTTGGGGAGATCCACCACCCCGACAGTAATGTGGACCAGTGATGTGCTTGTATTATTATTATTTTTTTTTATTTTTTTATTTGGACCAATCATAAGTAAATGAAGATTATAAAAATAATATTTTGTGAAGTAATGCCCCAAATATTCTACCAAAAATTTTACCAAATGTCTCACATAGGTGTGGGACCCACACAATATGGTCCCATGTAAATCCCACACCCATGTGAGACATTTGATAAAATTTTTGATAGAATTTTTGGAACCTCTAACATTTTTGTTTTTTGTGAGGGCTGAATCATTATTGAAACTTTTAACAGGTTCTCGTAACAAATTACACATCTTAAAATAATGTATCCGTTAGCTTAGTGGCAAAGTCATATAAATAATAAATTAATCCAAATCAGCACAGCGCAGCAGCGACATGACCGGGACGGACTTCAAACTTGGCGCGCAGTTATTTGGCGCCAAAATTCCCGCCCATTCTACAACCATTGAAGACCTCTCTCTCTCTATATATATATACACACATAAATACATAATCACCATTGTTATTAATCCTTCAATAACCAGAGAGAGAGAGAGAAATTGTTGAATCCTTCAACAGTCAGTGATGGTGGTACCTCTAGGTCCCGGAAAGTTCTACGGTAGCAGCCTACCCAGGCCCCAAATCTACACCGACGTGAAGTTCAACGACGAGAGGGTCGACCCACCTTCTTCGGTTATTGACCCATTGATGGCGTGGGCCGAGGAGGCTCACTGGTCCATGGGCGGACTCAGCTTCAAGCGCCTCCGCCTCCAAGGCCGCATTGAAGGCAACGTCATCAAGCTCCGCGCCCAGCGCGAGAAATTCGTCAAGAACCGAAGCCGAATCTCTGCCAATTTGATTGCCGATCTTGGCAGCGATTCTGACGATGATGTACATAACAAGGATTCAAGCCCATTGCCGCCTCCGGCACCGATGGCGACAAAACGGCGGAGGCGGTTCACGGCGATGATTGAAGAGGAAGATGACCGTGAGGATGTAGATCTGGCGTTGAAGAATTTAAAGGGAGGGGAAAATGGCGCTGGAGGTGATGAGGTTGGGGTTTGGAAGAGGAGGCTGGCGAGGAAGCTTGGGGATGATTTTGATCGGGTAGCGACCAAGAGTGGGTTGGGGAAGAGTAAGGAAAGCCCGGTGAAGAGTTTGAGTAATGGATCGGAGATCATGGCGTTGCGAACTCGAAGCCGGAGGACTGAGGAGAGTGATGGTGGCGATGAGGTGGTGAAGGTGGTTGAGGATGTGAAGAAGACGTATTCGAAGGGAAAGAAGCTGAAGCGTGTTGGAGAGAAAGAGAAAGCTAAGAGTGTTGCAGAGAGTGGTTCTTCTACTCCTGGTAAAACCAGGACTTCGCCGAGATTGGCGATGCGTTGATTGCGTTTGATGTGTTCGATAATTGGTCTCTGTGGATACTATGTTCTTTGACTATCCAAAATACAACTATGTAGGCTTTTCTTTGTTAGTGTGTGTTTTTTAAATTAAGTCCATGTTGTTCATTATTCTTGAGAGAGTCGTTCTTATCCATTGATTGACCATGTGTTTAATCTGCTTATCCTTAATGGGGGAATCAAAGATGCAATTGATGAATCCAGAGAATGATTACTAGTTGCGTTTATATGTTATGTATTCAAGGGTTTTGGGAAAATTGTTGAATGTCAAGTTAAAACCAATAATTACTCATCCGAAAAAATAAATGTATAGATATGAGAAGTGAGTGAAATATGTTTTGTCAAGAATACTTACTTGCTTAGGATCTATTTAATTAGGGTGAAAAATATGATGAGAAGTGAGTGAAATTAAAAAAAATATTAACATGATGAATTTTTTGAAAGAAAGTTATGACGTAACTACTCTCTTGAGAAAATAAATAAATATCATGTTTTTTTTTGGGGTAAGAAACGGAGAGTCAAGTTACCATGGTGATACGGGTTGTACAAAAAAATCTTATTTTCTTGCATTTTCACCATTCTCATGCTACACAAATGCGGGAAATGTTCAAAAAAATTTCATTCTCATACTTTTCAATTTTCATTTCCAACTTCATTTGATGAGATTTAAAGTTTGATTTGATTTAATTTATATGTACTGTTGTTTCATTATCTCAAAAACAAAAACAGAAGGTTTCATTATGTTATAATAATGTGCCCCATACAATACCAGCATTTCTCCCTAATCACAGTATCTGCTATTCCCTGTTCTTCGGTCACCCTTTCCCTCCCAAATCCATTAATTTGAACTAATGATAAAAAAAAAACTATGGAATCTAGAACAGGATACACTAAAATGAAATTTGTAAAATTAGTTAGTTTGTATGTGTAATGATTAGGTTTGCAACGCTGTACAACATCACATTTCTTGATCTAAAATGAATTTGAGCTGCATCTCCAAAAAAAAAAATCTGTCCTGCACTGCCTTGTAAGCTTTTCCTTCTTTGATCAGTGATCTAAAAACACTGGGAGACCGGTTCCAAATTTTAGGCGATAAACTCATCCAAGGAAATTGCATGACAAAAGGGTACCCCTTATTGTCAGCATTTTTTGATGTAAACATCTCCAGATGAAGTTAAATACCTTTCCAATTAATTCATTCCTTTTTATGCAGTGACAATGAGTAACTGAAAGCACACATTGTAAGCCAGTTTGCTTTGGCATATGCTTTGCAGTTTTTCTAGAGCCGTCCAGAGTGCCTGACACTAGGTGACTTTTAGCAAAATGAATCCCAGTAACATTTTTGATTTTTGCACTTAATTTGCATATTTTTTTGCTTTTGTATTGTCGTAACGCAGTTGAACGACACAACAAGAAATTCCAAGAACTGATGAATTGGGTAATTCTGTTTCAACTACCATGAGTTCCATTACAACGATACTTGCAAACTATACTTCACCTAAGATGTTAAGGTTGAATCATATTACACCACATTTGATGATTAAATTCTTGTATCGCTTGGTGGATTTCAACACGAGAAAAGAAAAAGCTATGATATATCGCATGAACTCTAATTTGACTTCCCTTTTGGGTTAATCCTCTCTCTTCAAAACTCCATACAAAATACATGACACAACATTTTTCTGCATTTTATACTGCAATTTCACATAATTCAAAGTATATGTATAAAATCCAAAACAACATATAAATCTAATGACACCTACATCCTTCCCCCTTTTAGACAATCTCAAGCCATAAAATACAACCAAACTCACCCGCATTATGAGAAATTCATATTTCAATAGAAAGAATTCAATTTTTACCGTCTCTTTGAACACAATTCTTTCAAGTGCTCCTTTTGCGAAGGCAGTACACCCTGAACCGTTGCTAACCAACATGAATGTCTGGTTATCAACTGATATGTTGATGGCCTTTTCCAAGGGACAATCCCGAAATCATCGTTGTACTCTTCCATTCCTCCAACCAAGAACTGCCATACAAAAGATCCTGCACCGGACTTCTTTTTCCTGGCAGATTCATACAAAATATCGTAAATAACTTTGAAGAACCTGTCTCGTTGAGATGGCTCAAAACCCTTATTCAGATCTGACAAGCCAAATTCGGTGAACGTGACAGGCTTCATCAGTTCTTTATCACCATCTTCAATATGAGAAACCGTCCAATTGGCAACATATTCTAGTTTCTCTTCAAGATCCTGGTCATGAAACCTACAAAAATGAAAAGTTTTAGCTGACAATAGGGTAAAGATCAAAGGCCTGTTTCTGAATTTTGTTAAGGTTTGGAAGCCTGTATATATGGCCAGCTTGGTATAGCTTCTAGCAAGTTGAAAGCTAATAATCAAATGATAAAAGCATTTCTATTCCAGCTTCTAGATAATCATCTTTTTCAGAGCTATATACGTAGAAGCTGCACCAAACAGACTAGCACAAGCTCTCAAAAGGGAAAAAGAAAAAAGAAGAAGAAAGAAGCTATAAGTAGCATAAAAAAACACCATAGCCAGCTTGAAGCAGAACTGAAGCACACAGACCCTCAGGAGGTCCTCAAATAAATTTAAATTCTCATTTCGTAAGACTTTGTAATCCAGGAAATATATAAAGTTGAACACTGTCTGTTTGGTGCAGCTTATGGTAAACCAAAAGCTGATAATTAGAAAGTAGAAACCAAAAACACCCCTTCCTCAACTTTTAAATAATCATCTTTTTTTAGTTTATTTCAGCTATTTCCGACCTTAATAAGCTGTAAACAGAAGCTATACTAAACAATTTGGTAGACTTCCCCCCCCAAAAAAAAAATGAAGCTATAAACAGCTTAGATAAACAGTATCAAACAGCCCCTAAGAGAAACTTACCAATGGTCAGGGTAGATATGAACAGAGGCAAAATCAATGGTTGAGATCTTGGAGTTGCGAATAAAATCGGATCCAAGGCTGTCTGCCATTCTCCTGGGTTGACAGTTAGCCTTTTGGGACTCTTAGGACCATAGAATCCTTCTAGGCCAACAGTTACTAGATGGTTCTTGTCTATTGATTTCACAAAAGCCGACATTTCTTCTATCCAGTCCTGCAATTAAATATTTAGGTCATACAGTTACTTCATATTCAGACATCAATGACTCACCATAACAAGAGAATCCGTGGGTATGTGTCTGTATTTCTCTCTCTCTCTCTCTCTCTCTCTCTCTTTCTCTCTCTCTATATATATATATGTACTTGTACAAATGAAGCATAAATGAGTTATTGTAACTTACCCAATTTAAAAAATGGAAAAAGAAAACCAAACATGAATGCAAATGAATTCTTGATAAGTGCAAGAGTGTATTTTGTACAACTTAATTAATTCTAGTAGACAGAACAATTTTTATAGCAAAAAATTAAAGAACTAAAACTATTTTTGCAACAAAATTCAGAGAGATTGGAGATAGAAGGTTTGTCTGCGTTCTAGTCTTTTTTATACTAATTGGAAATAAAGAAATGTAAGAAATCTACAACTTACTTGGAGAGTGTCACCTGAACGATCAGTCATGCATCGGGGCTCATTAATTAACTCCCATGCGAAGATCGTGGGATCATTCCTATACTGAATTCCAGTGATTGTGTTCTTTCGTGTCAGCAAAGTCTGCATGAGTGAACTTAAATTGCATTGGTGAAAATTTTAAACGACATATTATTACTTTCATGTTTCAATTGATATCTTCATGATGTGTTCCAAAATTACAATATCTGCAGAAATCTCAATAGTTCATGCTGACGAACCTGAATAGTTGTTGGCATAAAGCATAGTTAATCACCTATTACTTGGTTAAAAAAATGGCAAACCAACGCACGAGACTCCCGCTAAAGCGGGGTCTGGGGAGGGCAAGCTATACACAACTTTACTTCCATTTATGTATTTGTTCTGTGAATCATTACAATAATTATCACAAAGACTGTGCTAGCTTCTATGTTTTTTGCTGGCAAATGATCCCACTAAAGTAACCCATACTGGTTAAATATAAAATTTCAAGTTCTTGCGCAATGGTTGATGATTCTTTTTATTTATTTATTTAAAATTTTAATCACAATCCCCTCACCACTATTTCTGCAATCAAATTATTTGTATGATTAAAAATGGTGCTGACGACTTATTGAGAAGGTTTTGATTATTATTCCAACATAACATATTCAGTGGATACTTTATCAGTCCATTGTGTTTTGCATTGCATTTTGACAATTAGGTAGTTTTTAATGCTTGAATTCTTGCAAACCATAAGAAGCTCTGTTAGTTTTTTCTTCTTTTTCTTTGTTATGTACAGTAATATTTTTTTGATCCATGTTATGTACAGTAATAGGGTTGTCCTTCTATTACATTCCTCAGTTATTTCTTTGGTTTGGACCATGAGTATGAGTGTCTAAAGGAAAAAAGATATCCAACTCCATAGTTGTTGACTTTCTGATACATCAAAACCAAATTATTAATTTTCTTAAAATATCAAAAGAGACTCAAAATTCTCATCACATGCAATACAAATTTCCTTTGGCTATTGAGCAAGATAAAAAATCAAGAGAGCTACATCCAAAAGATTCTAATTAAAGAAGGGGAAAAAAGAAAAACAATAAAAATAAACTGATAAGAGAGAGAGACAGACAGACATTACCTTGACATGATTCTTGAAATAATGGCGAGTGGATGGATCATAGAAGAATGAATCATTAGAAGCACTCAAACCTACGCCTTCTTCCCATGCCCACTTCACGTATTGCATCTTCCCGCCAAATGCTTGCAAGTTATTAACTAAGCTAAGTAGCAATCGAATCCCGTGCTGCTTGGCCTCCGCAATGACATGATCCAAGGCCTGCCATACTATTCCCTCGTTAAAAATGATTGGGCACAACAACAATAAATGATCATATGTACTCGGAGCATTTTGGGATAACTTGAACAGCTTTTAAGATCCATTGGCCATATCTGTGACTCAGTACAATATTAGAAAATACTAGAATGAACAGACATGTAAAGATGTGAACTAATTTTGTGGTGAAAGGTCAACAGAGTTTAGTAAATTTTGAAGCTTAACATGATTGATGGATGATGAACCCATAACTAATGAGAAAATGCAAAAAACCAATATTTGGGACAACCCGAATTAATGTTTCAAATTTCACTACAGTTTGTTCGGTTCATTGGGAAATTGATAGACATACATATAAGATTATGACAAATATATAGTGCATCAAGGGTTAAATTTGATGGACCTTCAATTTGTAAAAGATCCGTAAGCATATTTCTTCATTTCATCTTGATTCAAGTAATAGAACTCTTACATGAACCAAAATTTAAAGGAAATAAAAGGCTAAAACTCAAATTTACTATCTTTAGACTTACATCTACATTAGAACTCTGAAACAAATATAAGGGGAACTATAATTGAAGCAAGACTAACAATCACAAAAATTTTCTTACCCTAAATACACGTTCATCGTATTGGCCAGGGGAGATCTGAAGGGCATTGTAGGCACCATCATTGAAGGCCCAAGTCCGGCAGACAGTGAGACCCATCTTCGCACCGGCTTGAAGCATTGCTCTGATCCTAGGTCTACTGTATTCATCCACGGCATGGTCCATTAACCAGTAAGAGTTCCAACCATTAATGTAGAAGACTCTACCATCAACCATGAAGTGAGTCCCATTCCTCTGCACAAAACTCAAGTTTTGTTCTTTATGGTAATTGACCCACAAGTCCCCAAATGACAAGTAAATCAATGCAACACATGAGGCGAAACCCACAATTGGGTAGAACATCCCATTTCCTGCTACCATTCTCTGTATTTTGATGATTTAACCCCAATAAAAAATGAAGAAAAAATGACTCTTGTATACCTCTGGGCTTCAAATCTATAAAATTTGTCAAATTCTTAGATACCCAGATTAGGGTTTGTTTACCTTGGATCTTTTCGGCCACAAAATCTTGGAATTCATAGATTTTGAAGGATACCCAGATCCCTAAAAATGAAATGGAACACAACCCAACTCCAAAATCAGCAATGGGGCTCAGAATCTCAGACACCTCATATGCAATTTCAAAATATACTTCTGGTGAGAGAGAAGAGGTTGGGTTTAATGGGTTTTGTATGTTTCAGTCCTGTTTGACAGAGTGGGGGTGGAAATGGGGTGAGTAAGGCCAAATGGGAGAGAAAGCACACCTAACAGTGGCCCTATCAAAACAGCCAAAAAGATTAATGGGGGATGAGATTGAGAAATCGTCTGACAATTGACTGTTAAAATTAAAAAATCATTAAAAAGATTAAAAAATTAATAATTTATATTAAAAAGTTAAATTTTTTATTTTATTTTTTATATATTTTTTCATAAAAAATAAAAAAATCATTTTAAATATACTAATTTTTTTATTTCATATTTTAATCAAAAAATTAAAAAATTATTAAAATTATCTATTACCACTAAATAATATGTTCCAACCGAAAGACGGGTCGAGTTGTCTTGTGTGGTGAAATGTTGGTATCAAATGTTGTTTATTAGATCTGGTTCAAAAAAAAAATGTTGTTTATTGGATCTGCCTTCTTGTTTTCTTGGCTCTTTCTTTAATTTTGTTTATAAGAACAATATTAAGAATTCAAGATGATTTATTAAATATTTTAACAAATTATATGAGTATGAGATAACACTCACTCAGGTCCTATACTTATGATCTAAGTAAATATTTAATAATTTATTTGAGATAATTATTTTTTATTTTTTAGTCCAAATTTGGCAACATCAAAATAATCTATCTTTTTATCTTTTTTTCATCACATCACCTTTCTACTTTTTCTGTACATCTTTTTGTAAAAAGACAAAAAATATACTTATTTAGGTCATCCCAAACAACCACTTAATGTTGAAATCAACAACTAGTTCAACACTATTGGGCCATATGTGATATGTCCCTTCCTCTCCCCCTTCCCATCATATCTTTCATCATTTTTATTTAATATTTTTGGAATATTTTTAGCATTCGTTTGAAAATTAATTTTTTTAATTTTTTATAAAATAACGTATAAAGTTTTTAAAAAAATAACTTATTATAATTTTTAATTAATTTTTTTTGACAAAAAATCATTTTTCTCAAGCAAGAATCTCATTTGCTATGCCCATCTTGATACCTATTTCCTTATGAGACTTTTTTACGTTAAATATTTATTGCATGCCCATTTTGATATTGTCCTTATGTGACTGATTTTTATGTTAAATATTTATTGAAATTTTCTCACCCATGTGAAGGTTGAACAAAATAGTTGAACTCCTCCTAGTTTCTTCATTTGGTCAATTTTTATTTTTCTTCCATATTTTCCGTTATGAGATGAGATATTGCTTTCAGGAGATGGGATTCCTCCACATTTAAGGGATGGGACTCTTTAACAGATATCGCTATGCCCATTTTTTCATTTTTTTTTCTGCATTTACGAGATGGGATTCTCTTTCGAGTGGGTCATCCAACTTGAGAGGGCATTTGGGCATAATATGCTTATTTGGAAATTGATTTTGATAATTTAAATTGTTTATTTTTTAAAATTTACTGATTATAATATTTATATAAAAAAATAAAATAATTGAATATCAGTAGTTTGTGTTTGAATCATTTTGTTTTATAAAAAAAGATGACAATTATAATTTTAAGAGTAGTCATTTATTTTTGAATTAATTATCTAAAAGTCCTATTTATAAATGTTATGATAGCTCGTTATGATAGCTCAAGTCCTATATAATATTTTTTAAAATTAATAGGTCTTATTTAGTAAAACTGAAAATATTATCAGTTATTTCTAATTTTTAAAATTAAGAGTATGATCATTTTTGCAAAGTAATATTATAAATAATTGTTACACTTATTGATGAAAAAAACTTAGCATGGGATTAAACGTTTGGGGTGCTTATGTGTATGTCCTAATAAGTGGATTTATTGTCTAATAGATCCTATGAGAAAAATTTGGCATAAAAAAAGGTCATTAATTGTAAGTTTTAGCGACAATTTATAAAAATCATGACAAAAAAAGTCACTAATTGTCATTTTGTAGCGATATATATAAAAAATTGTCACAAAAAAATTATTTTTAGCGACAATTTTACCAAGAGTTATTTTCAATAGGACTTGGTGGGAATTAAGTCCAACTATTAGGACCTATTGGTAGTTTACCCTAAACGTTTTTGTCTTTCTTCTTATTGGTTTGATTCAATTATTCTATAAAACCGAGAACATTATCAGTTTTTTTATTTTATTTTAAAACTGAGGATATTATTAGTTTTTTCATTTTTAAAGGTTTTTCTTTTTTTTAAAAAAAAAGTTTTGCACATCAATATTTTATCATCATACTCTTTTATAGACACAAAATTTTCAGTTTTGTATAAAAAATAATTTAGGTTTTTCAATTTTTTCAAAAAATAAAAAAATTTGCACATAATTTTTTTTAGTTTTTTCAATTTGAAAGTTGATATTTTAAAATTTTGAAAATCAAAATAAATGTCAAATCATCATGTTTCTTTATAGATAATCATAAATGATGAATAATCATTGTTTGAAGAGCAATTCCGACTATTAAAATTTTAATAGAATTTGAAGGTTTAAAAAATCTTAGTTAGGACTTAATAGAGTATAAGTTCATAAATTATAACTTGTGTGTAAATGCCCTTTTATTTTTTTAATATAAATGTAATTTAAATATATAGCTACACATGTTAGATCATCGATTTTTTGCATAAATATTATACTAAATGAGTATTAAAAATTGAACGGTTCGAATCTCTGAAATCAGCCTCAAAATATATCTATCAAACTTAAATAATCTGTCAAATTGAAACAGTCAATTTAAGGGAATTCAAACCCAACTGTTAATGTTCTTTTCACACGAATAAATTAACAGCTAAGTGACATCTTCTCTAAAGATTTTAGGAGTTTTTTTAAGTGTGCAAGTGCACACCATGTGCCACTTACACAAAAAGTGTAAGTGTAAGGTGTAAGTATAAGTATAAGGTGTAAGTGTAAGGTGTAAGTGCAAGGTGTAAGGTGTAAGTGGGTTGCACATGGTGTGCAACCTCAAAAAAGGTGTAAATGTAAGGTTTAATTTTTTACAAAAGGTGTAAGTGTAAGGTGTAAGTGTAAGGTATAAGGTGTAAGGTATAAGTTACACACCATAACCAAACCCAAGATTTTATAGCCAATGGAGGTGATTTTTACCAATTATGATACAAAATCAGCTATGACAGGATTTCAGAATTTGTCTAAAAAATTATTAAAAAAATTAATGTGTGATTTTACATGAAGAATCCTTCAAACAAGAGTTGAATTTCAAAATCAAATTCTCAATAAATTTTCCAACAAAAATTCAGAATCCTCTCTCTCTCTCTCTTACTTTGTCAAACAAGGAAAATATCCCTTATTTCACTCTCCAAGTTTTAATGTATCTGTTAAATAACAAATACATCATCAATACCCAAGAAGAAAAATATAATTTTACAAATATGAAAAAAGAATCTGTATTAGATAGGGGTGTTAGAGTAATTTACCCATATTTCGTCTGATCAAATTATAAGAGCCGCATGGTGCACACGATCATATTTTTGGGGCTTTAACCAACATCTTTTTCAAAATTTATTTTGTAATTAAATAATGGGTTAATTATCTAAAAGTCCTATTTACAAATGTTATAATAACTCAGGTCCTATCAAAGATTTTTTGATCTAATAAGTCCTATTTAAAAAAATTGATAATATTATTAGTTTTTTTTAAAATTTTTTACAATTAAGAACATTATCAATTTTGTATAATAGTGTTCTAGATAATTATTTCACTAACTGATTAAAAAACAGAGTATGAGATTAAACGTTTTTGTATTTCTACTTATTAGTTTGATTCAACTATTCAATAAACTGAGAACATTATCAGTTTTTTTTAATTTTAAAACTGAAAATATTATCAATTTTTTCATTTTTAAAGTTTTTTTTTTTAAAAAAAAAAAAGTTTTGCGCATCAATGTTTTATCATCATGCTCTTTTATAGACACAAAATTTTTAATTTTGCATAAAAAATAATTTAGGTTTTTTTAATTTTTTCAAAAAATAAAATAAAATTTGCACATAATTTTTTTTAGTTTTTTCAATTTGAAAGTGGTTATTTTAAAATTTTGAAAATCAAAATAAATGTCAAATCATCATGTTCCTTTATAGATAATCATAAATGATGAATAATCATTATTTGAAGAACAATTCCGACTATTAAAATTTTAATAGAATTTGAAGGTTCAAAAAATTTTAGTTAGGATTTAATGGAGCATAAGTTCATAAATTACTTGTGTGTAAATGCCTTTTATTTTTTTAATATAAATGTAATTTAAATATATAGCTACACATGTTAGATCATCGATTTTTTACATAAATGCTATACTAAATGAGTATTAAAAATTGAATAGTTCGAATCACCGAAATCAGCTTCAAAATATATCTATCAAACTTAAATAATCTCTCAAATTGAAACAGTCAATTTAAGAGAATTCAAACCCAACTGTTAATGTTCTTTTCACACGAATAAATTAACAGTTAAGTGACATCTTCTCTAAAGATTTTATAGCCAATGGAAGTGATTTTCACCAATTATGATACAAAATCAACTATGATAGGATTTCAGAATTTGTCTAAAAAATTATTAAAAAATTAATTTGTGATTTTACATGAAGAATCCTTCAAACAAGAGTTGAATTTCAAAATCAAATTCTCAATAAATTTTCCAACAAAAATTCAGAATCCTCTCTCTCTCTCTCTTACTTTGTCAAACAAGGAAAATATCCCTTATTTCACTCTCCAAGTTTTAATGTATCTGTTAAATAACAAATACATCATCAATACCAATTAGGTTAAAGTCCTTCATGACCTGGCCCACATAAATCTTCCCCGAGGAGTGACTTTTATCTTTTATTTTATTTTATTCTTTGCTTCCATAAATTATTTGATCTTCTTGAAATAAAATTATATGGTGGTTAAAAAAGTACATTGCACCCATGTGTTTAGTGCATATACTTGGAAGCTTATTGTTTAGCCAACACAGCGACACAGGATGTGTTGCGTATTTATCGGTAATACTTCAACAGCATCAATAAAATATTTCCTTTGCTTGGGTTGGGTCATTAATCATGCTATCACTTTATGAATGGTAATGTCAGATTCGCACTAACTGAAAATATTTCTACTTTAATTCAAGAATTATCTGACTTAAAGATATGTTCCAAACCTAAATCAAAATCCAAATCTAAATCTAATCTAGCTCGACCCAATACCTAATACCACACACCTCACCTAAATGCATTTATCTCTCTCTCTCTCTCTCTCTCTCTCTCGATTTCCATACATTTCATTCTCACCAATGTTTTGCCATTGCTTCACCACCACCACTATACCCATCACAGTCATCACTCTACCCCACTATCACTATCACAGTAATAACTGCAACTTTAGCAACACTATTACTATTACTCTACTGCTACCACCACCATCTATTAGGGAGAAAAAAAAAATCAATAATGTAAATATGTTAGTCGAGTTCATTTGTCCAAGTCATATTCAATTCAATCCAAGTCATTTATTTAATGGATAAGTTTTGGTTGAATTGTTTTAATTACATAACAATTTTCACCCAACCAAACCTACATGTTTGTCACCTCTGCTCTCTATATATAACTTTTACCCAAAAAGTGTTGCAAAGTAAAAATTATGGACCAAATTCATTCTAGATGTAATCCATACCAAATCAACTTAACAAAACAAGAAGTGACAGACTCAACAAAATTTAAGAAAATACTATGTTTTTTTATTTTTAAATTTTCATTAGTATATATTTTTTTATATTGAATATATATTTTTTCTATTACATTTTAACACATTGCAAATTAGAGTGTAAAAAAATGTTGATATAATCTATAACATATTAATGTATGTAGTACATCTTGTAACTATTTCTTTTTCTCCTAGTGGACAAATGCAAGACAATAATTTCAAACAGCCGTGTTGTAGACCCCCAGTCTTCAAGCACCCCCACCACTCTCATACACACGTAAGGGTTGGTGATTGGATCAAAAAAAAAGAAAGGACCAATCACACCTCACTGGGGGCCTGGAGGTCACCCCCATTAGGGGTCTAAGGCTTTTTCCAATTTGAAAATAGTATAAGGTTAAATTCTTAAGTTGTGCTTGGATTTTGTATTTGAAAATAAATGTGTCGGAAAAGAAATGAAAAGAGAAATACAAATAATATTTAAGTTAATTTTTGTTCAAATCTATCTTGTAACAACCTAGATTTTTAATTATTTTGTAGAATTTATATTAATATTATTTAATCTCAGTTTGGAAAATATATAATTTATTATATATTCACTTTGCTTGGTTTCCATTTTTTAAAAACAGTTTTCAGAAAATTCTACACTCTTATTTTCCGTGTTTTTTTTGTTTTTACTGAATTTTTTTAATATTTTATGCAATTTTTTAAATTTTTAGGCACATCTAACATAAATACACTTAAAAAGTATAATAATTGTAGAAAAAATCTTTAAAAAATACTAAATACCAAAAATATTAATAAAAAATATGAAAATTCAGTACATTTTCACATTTTTGTGTATTTATTAATTTTTTAAAAATATATTTTTCACAAATATTTTACTATTTAAATATATTTAAGTAAGGTGCATCTAAAAAAGTAAAAAAATTGCATAAATTTTAAAAATATTCATTAAAAACAAAAAAAATATGAAAAATTAAAGACTCAATTTTCAAAAAAATTGAATTCAAACACACTGATTTTTCTTTGGGGATATAATTAAAGCGATTGAAATTAACGTCAATTGTAGATAAATAGTGAAATAAATAATGATAAATATACATTTTATTAGGAAATATATGACAATATCATTTTTTTTTTCATATAACTAATGAATTACTGATGAAAAATAATTCAAATATTATGTGAATTAACAAAGTTTGAAAAAGATTAGTGTAAGAGAAAATTTCATTTTTACCCTTATACTTTTTCTCTATTTTCAATGACACCTCTATATTTTGAATAATTTCAATTTTACCTTCAAATTTTTTGAAATTGTATCATTTTTACACCTACCGTCACATTTGTAACGGAAAAAAGTAAAAAAAAAAAAAGAAAGTATTTTGGCTCCAAATTTCAAATGATAGATGCAAATCCACCATCTTCTACCCAAACTTACACTCTCTCCTCTCTTCACCTCTACAACTCTGCCAGTCATCACCACTGGTGACAGCAGCTAGCCTCCCTCTCTCTCCACCAGTGCAGTGTTTATGGACCGAAAATGGGAGCTGCCTAGGTATATCAAATCTCTTTATTAGTAACCACAGAGCAAATTTGAATCGAATCGAATCGAATAGCTTTTATTTCACGGCTTCCTTGGAAATCCAAACCAACCAGAAGTGCCATTTGAAACACACAAGTTCTTCAAACCCTCAACAAACACCTTCCTTCTCAAACCCCTACCTAGGGGTGCAACTTGGGCGGACTCAACCGGAGCAACCTGAACCCAACCTAAATTTTTTTAGGACTTGGACAAAATATTTTCAAATTCAGTGTAGGCTTGGGTAAAAATTCAAAAGCCTGAATTAAATTTAAGCAGACTTAGGCCAAGTTTGAGAAGTGGAGAAAAAGCCAAAAAGTCAAAAAAATTACTCAAAAAGTTAAAAAGTTATCACTATTCACCAAAAGTAAAAAATTACTACTGCACAACTCTCAATCCTAATTTTCCCCTACATACTAATTTATACAATTTTTTAATATACATTTTTTCATAAAAAGTCAAAAAGTTAACCAAAACAACCATATTTTCTTCCTCAACTTTTTAGTCCAAAAAGACAAAAAGTGCACTTATTTATGACACTCCAAACAATCCCTTAGGCAAAGATATCTAATTACCCGAGTAATCCAAAACCCGAATCATACATATGTAGAAATATAAAAATATTAAATATATATAAATTATTAGTCATTACATGATATCAAAGTAAGTTATATTATTAAACCATATTGAATACATATTATATATACAAATAACACAAAATCTTACTCTTTTTTTTTATTCTTACTCATAAATTGTAAATACTACTATAGCGACATATCTCTTATATTATATAAATTATTTATTTTGATGTTATTAATGATTTTTTTTTAAATGTAAATAAATTCAAATTTTAATAATTTAATAATGTAGCTGGAACAAAAAAAAAAATGAAGTTCATTTACAATTCAGACAACTTGGGTAATTCGGGTTTAACCTGGGTCGGGCTTGGGCAGGCAACCTCGAATTACAATTCGGGCCTGGACGGGTTTGGATAGGTCTCAGCAAAACTTGGGCTAGGTTTGGACAACCTCTCAACCCGACCGAACCCGCCTGAGTTGCACCCCTATCGCCAAGTTTTGAAGACCCTGAAAACCACCAACTGAAGAGTTCAAAAGAATTTGTTCCAACAATCTAAAGACAATATTTAGATATGGCAATGTCTATTCAAAAAATGACTCAAGATTTCATGAAGCTTGACCAGTTTGATGGCGGCAATTTCCGTCACTGGCAAAAGAAGATGCACTTTTTGCTCACCACTCTCAAAGTGGTCTATGTGCTAACTACCCCCTATCCGGTGGAGCAAGAAGATAAGACTATGGAGCAAACTCGTACCAGAACCAAATGGGAGAATGACGACTACATTTTCCAATGACACATTCTGAATGCGCTGTCAGACTCTTTATTCAATGTGTATCAACATCTGGAAACGACAAAGCAACTCTGGAACATACTACAGTTAAAGTACCTTACCGAGGATGCCACCAGTAAGAAATTTCTTGTTAGTAATTTTATGCATTTTACTATGATTGATACAAAGTCCATTATGGAACAATTCTATGAGATCCAACATATTCTGAGTCAGTTTCGACAAAAGAATATGAACATGGATGAATCTATTGTAGTTTCGTTTATAATAAAGAAACTGCCATCTTGTTGGAAGGATTTTAAGAAAACTCTGAAACACAAAAAAAAGGATCTAACTTTAGAGGAATTGGCTCAACACCTCCAGGTTGAGGAAGAGTCAAGACTTCTTGAAAGTAAAGAAATTCAATTGGCTCAGACTTCCAAGATTCACATGGTGGATGATGGTAAGAGGTTCAACAAAAAGAAGCGTAAGCGTGAACCCTAACCTGAGAAAAATGCTAAGAAGCCGAAAGGCGCTTGCTGGCACTGTGGCAAGCCAAGGCACTTCAGAAATGAATGCTGGTCATACAAGAAGAAACCAGAAGCATCAAATGCCAAGAACAAGT
>NW_021028683.1:651632-664882 GCF_004153795.1 Camellia sinensis
TTGTGATTGCCAACCAATTATCAGACGATTGTGTTTTAGTTCTTTCAGCCTCAATGAAGAGGACTTTTACTGGTGTCTTGTTTAGGAGAATTTAGTAAATAACAACTAAGTGAAGAATAATTTTAGAATTTTATTAAGTAAAATGAAAAACTTACAATGATCTGACCCAGCTTCGTAGAGGTTTATAGCAACAAGCTATTTGAAACTACTCCTATGAATGAAGTGCAGTATTGGGTTCTCCCACTTATTATTAGTTCTTTTATTGGGTGTTTAATAAAAGAAATTATTTGGTAATTTTGAAATATTACTTCACATTATTTATTAAAGGATAAGTGTAAGGCCGGTCTTAGACATAGGCCTACCAGGTAATGGTATAGGGCCCCTCAAAATAGATCCAAAAAAGGGGCCCTCCTATTATAATTTAGTGTAATATATTAGGTATGTTTTAAGTCTAAAATAATTAAAGAAGAGCCAAACTAACTTAAAATAAATTGATCCATTAAAAAATTGAAAGGCCTATTTAAAATAATTAGCATTGTTATCCATTGAAAATGATTTTACAAAAAAATTAGATTAATCAAGTATGATTGATTTATTTGCTTCTAAAAATATAAGAAGAGTAAGGACTAAGCGATACTTATTAGTTATTGTAATGTAATGCTAAATATTTTTTGTGATTTTGACACAAATCTTTTGTCCTTTACCTTCAAAAAAAATTTCGTTCAATGAAAAAAAAAATGTAAGGGACCCCAAATGATCTAGTAATATTTGTTAGTTGATTATTGGATTTGGATCTCGAAAATCTTAGGGTCGGGCCTGAGTGGGTTTTCCCAAATGTAAAATTACACATTTGGCAACCCATATTATAGAGATTTTGAATTTTCCCTTCTTTTGGAACAAATCATACATTGCAAACAAATATAACACTCTAATGTAATATACTAAAAAATAATTGTAATGTATTTTTTTCAAATTTAAGAACATTGGACTCCAAAAAAACTCTTTTGTGTACATTTTTCAAATGCAACACTCTAATGTAATACACTTCTTAGTGTAAATTTCCTAAACTATTAACACTCTAATGTAACACTAAAAAACTCGAAGTGTACTTTTTTCAAACGTAATACTCACAGTTTGAAATTATACATTTGTCCAAAACTTACTAAAGAATTTTTGTATTCTTTTTGGAATAGTTTGAAGAATCTCACATTCTTTTAGAATTTTTTTTTTTAGAATCACACATCTTGTTTTTGGAGCATTGCATTTGGAAAAAATACACTAAAAGTTTTTTATGTGTTACATTGGAGTGTTATACTAAGGAATTTTTTTAAAGTGTTATATTAAAGTGTTACATTTAGAAAAAAAAATACAATAAGGAGTTTTTTTTAGAGTGTTACAGTTTGAAATTATATATTTGCTCAACACTTGTTAAGGAATTTTTGTACTCATTTTGAAATGTTCGAAAAATCCCACATCCTTTTGAAATGTTTGAAGAATTTTATATTTCTAGTCATTTTTGTACTCTTTTTAAAATATTCTCAAAATAAAAAAGATTCTCATATAAAAATTTATCCCAAATTTGATTCTCAAAAATTGTATATTTTACCTTTCTAGTACAAAAGAAGAAGAAAAAAAAGAAGGAAACATAAATAAAAATAAGAGTATAATCATAAATCTAATTTTCAAATAATATATTAAACTATTTTTTTAAAATTAATGGGACTAATTGGTCTATAAAAAAATCCTTAAGACAAACGGATCACAATAATGAGGAATTTTATATGTAAATTTTCTTTAAAAAATATTGAATTTTTATATATATTTTTTGTATTTGGTGAATTTAAAAAAAAATCACAAAATATTATACTTCTTAAGTATATCTAAATTAAGTTATCTAAAAAATAAAAAAAAATTAAAAAATACGAAAAATAATAATTTATTTATTTATTTTTATTTTTTTTTGTATAAGTTAAACTAAAGAAGATGATTGTTATTTCCCTTGAAATGACATGAACAAATATATGTATTCTTTTAGGAAAATTGACCAGTAAATCCCGTTTTGTAGACTTGTAATCCATCCTAAATGTTTTTTTGGTGACTGAGTGGTTCCTTAAATTATTTGTTAACTATTTTGCCATTGTTAGTACAGTTGGGGGACATGTGACAACCCTCATCACTGATTAGTGTTAATCTATAATTAAGCATGTTAAATGACTGATTGACTGAAATCCTGAACTGATTGATTGAGTGTATAGCTTAAGTGCATTTCTATATGTTGACTGTTGAATGATCTATTCATGTTTTATGTTTTAAACTGCAAATTGAAGGTCTTATCGGCGGCCGAATCTGAAATTGATTAATGTTTTATGCTAGTTAGAATTTATGTGATTTTATGGTATATTTAATTGAAATGTGATTTAGTATGATTAAATTAGATTAAATAAGGTTAAATTGCAATAGTTTGGTTTTATTACCAAAATGCCACTTAGTGGACTTTTATGAGCCTTTTATTTAATTTCTTTATGTTAGCATTATCATAACTTTTCTTCAGCCATTTTCTTGAGTCCAAACCGACTGAGTGAGAGAGGGAGAGTAAGAGAATTGTTTTCAACAAGTTTTGCTTGGAGAACTAGAAGAAATTGAAGGAGTCTTGCATAATTGAGCTTCTACATTTGAAATTAGAGACTTAAGGTAGAGAATTTACCTTCTTGTTCATATTTTGGGTTGGTTCTTGCATGGTTTAGAGGATTGTTGGAGTTTAGAGCCAAGTTATGGCTTAAATTGTTGAATTGAAGCTTGAATCATGCATGCATGTACATATTCTTGCATTGTGAAGTTGATTTTCATGAAATCTTGCATGCAAGTTTACATTCTTGTTCTAGTCCATGAGTTCATCATGGTTTTGAGTTTAATCTTGCTTTGGATCACGTTTTGAGGCGTTAGAATTCACTAGAATTCATGCATGTCATATGTTCTTCATGTTCATGAAAACTTCTTTCAAAATGGTGTTCAATTGACTTACCTTTGGGCTTTGATTTAGCAAATTGATCTTTGAAACATGTCATATTATGAGTTTTAAAGTGTTTTCCAGAAAATTAGCCCAAAAGGATCGGATTTGATGCTTTAAAAGTTGATTTTGAGCTTGTAGGTTCAATTTGGAAATTCCAGATTTTAGATCCACGCTCGAGCGAGGAACTCCACGCTCGAGCGTACACTCTGAGTTCATGCAGTCCGCTCGAGCGGGGAAAGTGACGCTCGAGCGGGAAATGCGTGTATCCAGTACTTTGCAAGTGTTTACAGTCCGCTCGAGCGAGGGAATGCACGCTCGAGCGAGGACTTGTGTCTCACGCTCGAGCGGGGATCGAGCGTCCGTCGAGAGTGAATTGCATGCATCCAGTACTTTTGCATGATTTTACAGTCCGCTCGAGCGGGGGAAACCACGCTCGAGCGGAGCTCCTTTGTTCTGCATGTCCGCTCGAGCGTAGAAAGCCACGCTCGAGCGGGACCCTCTATTTCAGCAAAATTTTGAAAAATGTTTAAAAGTGCATCTTTGCATCCTTATTCCATCCTAAGCATTTTTAGGCCTAGTTTAAGGCATCGTAATGAGGATATTGATGTAAAACCAAAGTGTAAGTAAGGAGTAAGTCTTCGATTCCCAAGTATGTGACTTAGTGTGTGTTCATCTTGTAACTGTGTAGGGTTGGCATCTGAGGACGCGCACTAGCTTATCTGTAGCCCAGAACTCTGTGAGTAACAATGTTGTAAAGATATGTTCAATCATGAATATTTTCTGAATGATCAACTATACTGCTTTCTGAAATGATATTTCTTACTGAATGAATGCTTGTCCTATTTGCGAACTGTATTCGTGGCATCCACAGTAATTTACTGTTACTGTTACTGTACTGTACTGCTACTGTCACAAAGATCTCTGTCAGTTCCCATGTTTGGAACCACTACTGTTTACTGATATGATGGCCATCAACTGACTGTTTGGTCTGTTAAGACCTACTGTACTGTTTTGCTATTAGATGTACCATATATGACTATTATAGTTTCTGAATAACTGTTATGGCATGATATACGAGCCACAAACTGAATGCCTGATATACTAATAAATGAATGTTTTCAATACTGAAAGGACATTCATTCTTAACCTCTTTACGCATATGTTATTCATTGGGCTTTAGCTTACTGTTTATATATATATATATATATGTAGGTGTCCAGGCATCGGATCGGAACTAGGAGCGTTGGGTTAAACTCCTTTTTTGTCAAGCCAACCAATGTGCCTTACTGCGAGGTTTCATATGTGTCCAAGTCAAGGTTGCTTCAGGGAGTTTTAGATCTCCCCTTTCTGTCTCCGTATTGTATAGACTATATAGACTTGTACTGTATTGTTATGGTAGGGATCTGGTCCCTAACCCGAATGATTGTATATGTATATATATACTGTTTTGTTTCTGAATATGAACATGTATGAAGAGTCTTTTTGCATACAGGTTGTCACAGCTCATTGGACATCTTTTAATTACTGTTTTGGCTTTCACTAGCCCCTGTACTCTGTATTGTTGTTTTACTGTTAAGCAGGCCTTCGGTAATCTCGGATTACTGGCCGGTTACGGTGCTAAACCCATAGAGGCGGGTTTGGGTCGTGACAGAGTGGTGTTAGAGCGATATTAAACCACGAGTTATAACGCACACACGTGTCCAAATGAGCTATAGGATGTCCTAGAAAAGTGAATAGGGCATTGCATGAGCATTGATAAGTGTGTGGCCATGACATGAATATACGTACTAATGTGTTAATGTGTTTAAGTATGCAACTGCCTATGTTTATTATCATTGTATTGCATATAGTGAAATGGACAATGCAAGGAATGCCAAATGAAACAGAATCATCTGATGCCAGAATGACGAGATTAGAAAGAACAGTTGAACTGTTGACTGATGAGGCTACAACAACAGAACCAACAGCCCCTACCTCCTCCGGTACAGCCGGAACCGAATGTGAATAATGACATAATTGCCCTAACGCAGAAGTTCAGTAAAATGAAACCATCATCATTCTAAGGAGGCCTTGAACCATTAAAGGCCGAAGCGTGGGTGCTAGAAATAGAGAAGTTATTTGAAGTATTTTCATGTTCTGAAGCACACAAGGTCCTATTGGCCACTTTTACTTTACAAGAAGAGGCTAGACGGTGGTGGATGCTTGTCCATGACACCAACACTGTTATGACTTGGGCTCAGTTTAAGGGAGCCTTCTTTGAGAAATACTTTCCTCAGTGTGTCAGGGATCGAAAAGTAATTGAATTTGAGCAATTGAAACAAGGTACTATGTCCGTGGCAGAGTAAGAATCAAATTTTACTGAACTTGCCCGAAATGCACCACACATAGTGGACACTGACTACAAGAAGGCCAGGAAGTTTAAAGGGGGCCTTAATGTTGAAATACTTGACAGAATCAATGTTTTGAAACTACTGAAGTATGTGGATGTTCTTGACCGAGCAATCATGGCTGAGTCGAACATCGAGGCACTGAAACAGACTGAAACACCAGCAACCGAGTGGCATGGTAAGAGACGAGGCATCAAGTTTAAGAAAGGCCGGAACAGTTCAATGAATAAAAAGCAAAATACAAGGTCAACAACCAGTTCCAATCAGGGGAGTGGTTCCATACCGCCCTGCTCTGAATGTGGTAAGAAACATAAGGGGGTTTGTTATAAAATTTCAGGTGCTTGTTACAGGTGTGGCAAGGTGGGCCACATGGTCAAACATTGCCCTTCTGCTCTTCAAGGCAATAGTAAAGCTGCACCAAGCGCAACAGCATCAATTGCTCCACCGAAACCCAATCCCAAAGCGACTGGAAAAGTGCCTATGAGGCAAGGCCGAGTGTTCGCATTCGTACCGAGAGATATATAGAACACCGAGACCGTTGTGTCAGGTATACTCTCAATTTGTGCTCAAAATGCATATGTTCTGATTGATTTGGGGTCTACACATTCATATGTATCGCATGCTTTTTCGCGCAAATTAAATAGACCACTGGAACCTATGAACTATCTGTTAGCTGTATCTTCGCCTGTTGGGAGATCCATGACTTGTGCTTATATGTATCCTGCATGTGAGATTATTATTGGAGATGCACATTTGTATATTGATTTATTGCCATTGAATATTGATCATTTTGATGTGATATTGGGAATGGACTGGTTAACAAAATATCATGCTACCATAGACTGCGTAACAAAACAAGTTGTCTTCCGTCCACCTGGATTGCCTGAATTAGTGTGTTAGTGGAATTGGTGTAGTACCTCCCCCATATCTGATTTTATCCATGAAAGCTTTTAAACTGATTAAAAAGGGGTGTAAAGGATATCTGTATTGTGTATTGACTATACCTACTGATGCTAAAACTGATGTGAACAGTATTCCGATAGTTAGAGAATTTCCAGATATTTTTCCAAATGATTTGCCAGGGGATTTGATTGATAGGGAGATTGAGTTCACCATTGATGTGATTCCGGGTACACATCCAGTATCTAAAGCTCCTTACAGAATAGCACCGAATGAACTGAAAGAACTGAAAGTTCAACTACAAGAGTTGTTAGATAAGAAGTTCATCATGCCCAGTCCTTTGCCATGGGGCGCTCCAGTTTTATTTGTAAAGAAACAAGACGGCTCACTGAGACTTTGTATTGACTACTGTGAACTGAACAAGGTAACAGTGAAAAATAAATATCCATTGCCTCGTATTGATGATTTATTTGACCAGTTACAGGGTGCCCAAGTGTTCTTCAAAATTGACCTTAGATCTGGATACCACCAGTTGAAAGTCAAGACAGGGGACATTGAAAAGACTGTCTTTCGAACGAGGTATGGACATTATGAATTCTTATTTATGCCTTTCGGAGTTACCAATGCACCTGCTGCATTTATGGATCTTATGAACAGAATTTTCAAACAGTTCCTTGATGACTTTATTGTTGTATTCATAGATAACATTTTAATTTATTCCAAAAGCACGAAAGAACACGAACATCATTTGAGAATTGCCTTGCAGACCCTACGAGAACAGAAACTGTATGCTAAACTGACAAAATGTGAATTTTGGCTTGACAATGTTATGTTTTTGGGACATGTAATCAGTAAGGATGAAATTTCAGTTGATCCGCAGAAAATTGAAGTAGTAGTGAATTGGCCTAGACCAACAAATATTACCGAAGTCCGAAGTTTTCTAGGCTTAGCCAGGTATTACAGAAGGTTTGTCAAAGACTTCTCCAAAATTGCCCTATCACTGACTCAATTGACTCAAAAGGGGATATCATTTGACTGGACCGATCAGAGAGTATCAGCCTTTCAAGAGTTAAAGACTCGACTTGTGACTGCATCGATTCTTACCCTACCCTCAGGTACGGATGGTTATACTATATTTAGTAATGCTTCTTATAAGGGTTTGGGATGTGTTTTAATGCAGAATGGAAAAGTTATTGCGTATGCTTCCCCGACAACTGAGACCCCATGAAAAGAACTACCCGACCCATGATTTAGAACTTGCTGCAGTAGTGTTTGCATTGAAAATTTGGCGTCACTACCTTTATAGGGCTACATGTGAGGTATACACAGACCACAAGAGTTTAAAGTACTTCTTCACACAGAAAGAACTGAACATGAGACAGCGGAGATGGTTAGAACTGATAAAAGACTACGATCTACAAATTCTATACCACCCAGGGAAAGCCAACACCGTTGCTGATGCGCTCAGCCGGAAATCAGTTGGAAATTTGGCCTGTTTACTCACCGGGTAGAAAGAATTGCTATGTGACCTTAAAAAATTTGAAGTTGAGATTATTTTGCGTGAACAATGTGGAACCTTAGCTGCTATTTTTGCTCAATCGACACTTATTGAAGAGATTAAAGAGAAACAGCAACAGGATGACTTCTTGAAGAAGATCATCGATGAACGAGAATCTAAACCAAGGTCGGGTTTCAAATTTGAGAACAATGTGTTAAAATTTCAGGGAAGGTTATGTGTACCGAGTGATTCTGAACTAAAAAGAAGAATTCTGCAAGTGGGCCACAATTCGAAACTGTCTATCCATCCAGGAAATACGAAAATATACCAAGACTTGAAACTGAATTTCTGGTGGCCGGGAATGAAGAAAGAGATTGCTGACTTTGTGTCGAAATGTCTTCATTGCCAACAAGTTAAAGCCGAAAATCAACGACCTGCAGGTTTGTTGCAACCCTTACCGATACCGGAGTGGAAATAGAAACATATCACTATGGATTTCATTGTTGGTTTACCTCGCTTCAGTAAAGGTATGGATTCAATTTGGATTATTATTGATAGATTGACTAAATCTGCTCACTTCTTACCTGTCAAAACAATTTATAATGCGGACAATTGTTAGATTGCATGGGGTGCCTGTGTCCATTGTTTCTGATAGGGACTCGAAGTTTACATCGAGATTCTGGCAAAGCTTACAGACAGCATTGGGTACTGAACTGAGACTGAGTAGTGCATACCATCTTCAGACAGATGGCCAGTCAGAAAGAACCATCCAGACTCTGGAGGATTTACTGAGAATGTGTTTTCTTGATTTCCAAGGAAATTGGGAGAGCCATTTGCCTTTAGCTGAGTTTGCCTACAACAACAGTTTTCACTCGAGCATTAGTATGACGCCTTTTGAGGCTTTGTATGGTAGAAAATGTCGATCTCCGATTTGCTGGGCAGAAGTTGGAGATGGGCCTTTGCTTGGGCCCGAGATTGTACAAGAAACCACAGAAAATGTGAAACTGATTCAACAGAGATTGAAAATCGCACAAAGTCGATAGAAAAGTTATGCGGATGTCCGAAGGCGAGATAAAGAGTATGAAGTAGGTAATCATGTTTTTGTAAAAGTGACACCGATGAAGGGCCAGACTCATTTTGGAGTCAAGGGTAAGCTAGTGCCGAGATATGTCGGACCGTATGAGATTATTGAAAAGATTAATCCGGTAGCGTATCAAGTAGCGCTTCCTCCTAAAATGGGGCATATGCATAACGTGTTCCATATTTCAATGTTGAGGGATTACCTCTGGGATCCCTTCCATGTGATTGAGCCTACCCGTGTAGTGCTAAGTAACGACTACACCTATGAGGAACGGCCTATTCAGATTGTAAACAGACGGTTCAAGAAGTTAAGGAATAAAGAGATTCCGTTAGTGAAAGTTGACTGGCAAAACCATGTGGTGTTTATGCCACTTGGAAAAGGGAAGACGATATGATCAAGAGATATCCTGAATTGTTCTCACTAAATCCTGTATTCTTCCAAAATGAAGGTAACTCAAGTTTGGAGGACCAAACTCTTTGTAAGGAGGGGAGACTGTGACAACCTTCATCATTGATTAGTGTTAATCTATGATTAAGCATGTTAAATGACTGATTGACTGAAATCCTAAACTGATTGATTGAGTGTATAGCTTAAGTACATTTCTATCTGTTAACTGTTGAATGATCTGTTCATGTTTTATGTTTTAAACTACAAATTGAAAGCCTTATCGACGGCCGAATTTGAAATTGATTAATGTTTTATGCTAGTTAGAATTTATGTGATTTTATGGTATATTTAATTGAAATGTGATTTGGTATGATTAAATTAAATTAAATAAGGTTAAATTGCAATAGTTTGGCTTTATTACCAAAATGCCACTTAGTGGACTTTTATGAGCCTTTTATTTAATTTCTTTATGTTAGCATTATCATAACTTTTCTTTAGCCATTTTCTTGAGTCCAAACTGAGTGAGTGAGAAAGGGAGAGTAGGAGAATTGTTTTCAACAAGTTTTGCTTGGAGAACTAGAAGAAATTGAAGGAGTCTTGCATAATTGAGCTTCTACATTTGAAATTAGAGACTTAAGGTAGAGAATTTACCTTCTTGTTCATATTTTGGGTTGGTTCTTGCATGGTTTAGAGGATTGTTGGAGTTTAGAGCCAAGTTATGGCTTAAATTGTTGAATTGAAGCTTGAATCATGCATGCATGTACATATTCTTGCATTGTGAAGTTGATTTTCATGAAATCTTGGATACAAGTTTACATTCTTGTTCTAGTCCATGAGTTCATCATGGTTTTGAGTTTAATCTTGCTTTGGATCACGTTTTGAGGCGTTAGAATTCACTAGAATTCATGCATGTCATATGTTCTTCATGTTCATGAAAACTTCTTTGAAAATGTTGTTCAATTGACTTACCTTTGGGCTTTGATTTAGCAAATTGATCTTTGAAACATGTCATATTATGAGTTTTAAAGTGTATTTCAGAAAATTAGCCCAAAATGATCGGATTTGATGCTTTAAAAGTTGATTTTGAGCTTGTAGGTTCAATCTGGAAATTCCAGATTTTGGACCCACGCTCGAGTGTACACTCTGAGTTCATGCAGTCCACTCGAGCGGGGAAAGTGAACCTCGAGCGGGAAATGCGTGTATCCAGTACTTTGCAAGTGTTTACAGTCCGCTCGAGCGAGGGAATGCACGCTCGAGCGAGGGAATACACGCTTGAGCGAGGACTTGTGTCTCACACTCAAGCGGGGATCGAGCGTCCGTTGAGCGTGAATTGCATGCATCCAGTACTTTTGCATGATTTTACAGTCCGCTCGAGCGGAGGAAACCACGCTTGAGCGGAGCTCCTTTGTTCTACATGTCCGCTCGAGCGTAGAAAGCCATGCTTGAGCGGGACCCCTGTTTCAGCAAAATTTTGAAAAGTGTTTAAAAGTGCATCTTTGCATCCTCATTCCATCCTAGGCATTCTTAGGCCTAGTTTAAGACATTTTAATGAGGATATTGATGTAGAACCACACCGAGTCTAAGCAGGGAGTAAGTCTTCGATTCCCAAGTATGTGACTTAGTGTGTGTTCATCCTGTAACTGTGTAGGGTTGACATCCGAGGACGCGCACTAGCTTATCTGTAGCCCAGAACTCTGTGAGTAACAATGTTGTAAAGATATATTTAATCGTGAATATTTTTTGAATGATCAACTGTACTGCTTTTTGAAATGATATTTCTTACTGAATGAATGCTTGTCCTATTTGCGAATTGTATTCGTGACATCCACAGCAATTTACGGTTACTGTACTGTACTGCTACTGTCACAGAGATCTCTGTCGGTTCCCATGTTTGGAACCACTACTGTTTACTGATATGATGGCCATCAACTGACTGTGCGGTTTGTTAAGACCTACTGTACTGTTTTGCTATTGGATGTACCACATATGACTATTATAGTTTCTGAATAACTGTTATGGCATGATATACGAGCCACAAACTGAATGACTGATATACTGATAAATGACTATTTTCAATACTGAAAGGACATTCATTCTTAACCTCTTTACGCATATGTTATTCACTGGGCTTTAGCTTACTGTTTATATATATATGTAGGTGTCCAGGCACCGGATCGGAGCTAGGAGCGTTGGGTTAAACTCATTTTTTGTCAAGCCAACCAATGTGCCTCACTGCGAGGTTCTATGTGTGTCCAAGCCAAGTTTTAGATCCCCCATTTCTGTCTCCGTATTGTATAGACTGTATAGACTTGTACTGTACTGTTATGGTAGGGATTTGGTCCCTAACCCGAATGATTGTATATGTATGTATATACTGTTTTGTTTCTGAATATGAACATGTATGAAGAGTCTTTTTGCATACAGACTGTCACAGCTCATTGGATATCTTTTAATTACTATTTTAGCTTCCGCTAGCCCCTGTACTCTGTATTACTGTTTTACTGTTAAGTAGGCCTTCAGTAATCTCGGATTACTGGCTGGTTACGGTGCTAAACCCATAGGGGCGGGTTTAGGTCGTGACAATTACAATCCCCATTTCTATTTACAATGCTCTTTCACAAGATACCCATTTATTCAATTAAACCCATCAAGAGTAGCAATATTTCCACACTTTATGCATTCTCAACAAGTTGGTCATTTCATGACTATATCCTATTTTCAACAACAAACTTCCAATCAATTAATTCTCTTACACCATGAAATTTCCTCATTTCAACATTCATCAGAATATTGATCAATATCAATTTTTATAACATCACCACATTTCCCCAAAAAGGGAATTTCTAAATACGGTTTCCATAAATATGATTTCCTTCTCATTTCAAAAAGCAATTATTTCAAGATAATACTTCTCCATAACAATATGGCTCAAAATCTCAAGGGTTTTTATAAAACATTTTGGAAACCCACATTTAAAATCATCTACAACTCATTAGTCAAAAATCAAGTTCAACACAACAAGGAGGAGTTCCAACACAACATAAGACTTGTATAAAATGTACATATTTTGTTAAGAATTCCCTACTGTGCTTTATACTCACCCTATAAGATTTTGGTGTAGGTAAATATGTAGTGACTCCGCCAAACTAAGGGCGTGGATATATATGTTGAGAGCACAAAACTCTCGTTTTGTTGTAATTGTAAATTTTTGCAAGCCAAGGACTATACTTGTATAGGTTCGAGCAACCATTTTGTATAACCGGGTTTAAGCCTTGGACTTTGTAGCCCTAGAGGGCGTTTATTTATTTTGACTAGATGTTTTACATGCTATAGATTCATGTACCCAAGTCATTGAACGTATATCCGGATGTAGGACTATTTTGTAAACACCTTATGATCATGTATTCAAGCGTGAAGTATTACTTCTATTACCATAAAGAGTAGTGGTTGATGCACTTTTACTATGTATTTTCTTGTGGCGTTACAATCTCAAAATGGTTTATTTTTTGAAACAAAAAATTTGGTCCTAAAAGGATAATAATTCATCACTAATGTCCATTTTTTGTTGCTAAAAATATAATAACAACACTTTTCGCAACAAAATTATTTGGTTCCTAAAAAATAATTTTGTCCCTAAAATTTTGGTCTCTAAAACCTTAATTTTTTGTAATGACGGTGTCCGACATAACCTTTTACTTGAGTTGGGTTCCATCTTTTTGTGAATCCCAACTCATGTGAGAAGATTGTATCAAGTTCTATAATTAATTCTTGTTTAAGAAAAATAATTATTTCTAAGTTTTGGTAGATCCATACAAATTTATTTTTCAATATTTTCTTAATGATCAGTTATTTGTGTGAGACTTTTGAAATCAATAATACATTTTGACAACCTAATTTTAGTAACTTTATTAATTGGTGATCACTTATTTATGTGAGGCTTATTCTTATTATTAATTTTCTATGTACGTGAGTTTTTTTTAATAATCT
>NW_021028683.1:665451-846166 GCF_004153795.1 Camellia sinensis
TCTTTTATTTATTATTATATGAATATTGTTGTATCTTCATCTCTCTATCAGTAATAATTTAAAATTGATGAATTTTTTAATTGAATTATGATTCAGTTAAGGATTGTTATATTATTTTAAAAATAAATAGCTGTGTGGGCTGCCTTTTGGACAATTGATAATTTGAGTAAATCTGTGGGTGGCTCCTAACTTATATAGTTTAGTAAATGTGGATGGCGGCTGACATCCAAACGTGTCTATGGTACATTGTTTTCATTTAACAAGAACATATTAATAATGAGTTTGGTTACTGAGTGCTCTAGTGTGTATTCTACAATATTAGATTGATTGTATTATTACTCCTGTTGAATTTACCTCTGCATTGCATATATTTATAGTTGTATTTCGGCCTTTTTATACTTCATCGTTCTTAGCGGTCACTAACTCTTTTATCAAAATATTTTTTTCTAACTTTCAACTAACTTTATAAGTGAATTAAATACCATTAAATATATTATCTGTCCTTCTTGTAATGGACAACAAGTCCTACATTCTATTATACTGCCTATCAGTGTGATTTCTCTCTCTCTCTCTCTCTCATCTCTCTTCCTCACACTTTTTCAAAAGTTTCAACCACCATATCTACATTCCTACCACTTACCCGATCGTCGATCACCATCATCTTCTCTTCTCCTTCTTCTTCTTCTCTATTCTCTCATCTCTCTTTCTCTTTCGTCGCCTTCAAAACTATTTCTAATAAGGAACTAAACAATGCTCTTACTACCACTTCACCTATATGTGGGCGCTCTACCCTCGTCTCAAATCACTTGTCGTAGCTCTACTACCTACACCCTGTCATTATTTGCATGTCGTTACCATTCACCAACTATCTCCACATTATTGCATCTACACTTCTATCGTCGACGGATCTAACTTTAGTCATATTTTTTACATACTTACCACTATATTCTATGATTTCTTCTGATTCAGTATATTAATAACTTTTATATATTCAATATGATAAATTAGTCTCTGTGTGCGTTCTTCTTGATATTTTTAGATAGTTATGTTAAAAAAAAGTAGTGAAATTTATTTTATTAAATTTGATGTTTATAATATGTAGATGACACGTAGATCTCGCACTATATTAAATTGTGAATATATTTATCAGTCTAGTCATTAAATTTATTTTAGTATAAATTTATTTTTAGATCTATTTGGTAGTTTTAGCAGTTAGTGTTTTATAATCCACGTCTCAATAGTTCGCACTAATTAATTATGGATTACATTTATGGTCCATTTTAATGTGTGTGCTTACTTTTTTTAATTCTATTGACTATAGATATATATTCTTTTTCATTTGGCCTTTCTTCTTTCAAGTTTTTTAATTTAATTTAAAAGTTTATTTGTATTTAAATTAGACGAGAAATGACACATTAACAATCTACGTATATCATAATATTTTCGAATTATGTATAATTACACACTCTACTATCTAATTTAAATCAATTATATATATATATTTTATGTTTTTATAAATAGTTATATTGTTAGATGGTTCTATTATTGAAACAAAGTTATTTTGGGATAAAGGTTTAAAAATTGAACTAATAATGCAAATTAGCAAATAACTAAAAGTTCAAATATAGACAATATAGAAAAAAAATCAAACATAATAGAAGGTAGAATATAAATCCATTTCACTACTATTATACATGTTCTCATCAATTTTTTAATGAAGTGTATTGTGTCTATAAAAATTGTTGTTGATAAATATGTTGAGATTAATATTATATCAATTGAAAACAAATTTGGTGTGTGATCTATACATTTTTTTCGAGGTTGGCAAGTTATCCAAAAACATATCTGTTAATAAGGACATTTTTAATATCACCCGCTTTTTTATAAAAATGTTGCATTCTATAATTACTCGTACCTTTATATTATATTATCTTTATTTCTTTGTTATATGATATATTTTTCTATATTATTAAATTTTATGACTTTATGTGTAGATTACTTTAGTTAGTGATATGTTATTAATTATAATACTTATATTTTTTTATAGTTTATTAATTCAACAAGTAAATTTTATTAATCTTCCTCCGTCCAAATATGATCCCTTTCCAAATGAAATGAAATGAACATATATATGCGATTGAATCTAAATATATTTTTTTTGTGTGTCATTTTGTAATTTAAAAAATTGTCAGTTTTTCATTTTTGATTAATTGTCCTATGATAGGACATGTATATTAGGTGAATTTAGTTTTTCTCCAGATTTGTCATACAACTTGTTATTTTTTATATTGTTAATAATATTTAATAAGAGAGCTAATAGAAATTTATATTATTTTTATACTGTTTGAGCTATAAAAAATAAAATAGCATAAAATTTTTAAGACGGAGAATATTTCATTTTTTTTTTAACTTATAAGACTACGTTGGTTGAGTGCACCATATCTTCCAAGAAAAAATGATCAAACATTCCAACTCTGTCCTTATATGGACTTTTCTTATTTTCACAGCTAATCTTGTCTTTTTTACTATAAGGTTGTTGGAGGGTGGCTAAAAGGAAAATTCCATAACCCCTACATTTCTAGTGAGGGTCGGGCTGTCGTTTCAATTTGAGATCAGGTTGGTATATGGTTGAGTCTATAAAGACTAATCACGAGTCTATTTAACATAATTCGAACCGTTCAATTGTATAGAATCGTTGTAGTATTACTTGCTTATAAAAAATCGTTGATCATATCGATAAGTACGTGATCGAGATCAGTTTCTCTGTCGACGGTAAAATATACTTTCAAATAATTGTTGACAAAAATCTTGAGTGTCTTTAGATTTTCAGTAGCTATATAATAATCTCCGATATCTCAAGTATTTTTTTACAGAATAATATTTAGATCAAATGTGTTTTACAATAATTTTGAATCAGTTCGATTATCGGTAAAACATGACCGTTAGTGAGTCTCACTCGAGATACCCATTACATCCATCCAATATAGCAAAGTGGATGCGTGAGAACAGCCGACTTCTTCTAATAAATTTGATCAATTTTTATACACTTTTCTTCTTTTCCACAATATCCTGTCTTTTTTTTTCTTGTTGGAGAGTGGCCGAAATCCTGACTCTACATTTGCTAGTATATTGATCAAATTTTTCAAGGTATGTGTTTAACAGTGTGAGTCTCACTTCAATTATGAGCTTAATTTGGTCATTTATTTTGATATTTAATTGTGATATTTCTACATTTACGTATAGCTAAAAAAATTAATCATATTATTTTATCATATTTATGTTTTTTTTTACATATTTTTTTTTATAAAAAAATAAATTATTAATTATAATTCCATAATTTAGTATTAGATAATTTGGGCCCTTATCTTCTTTTTAAACACAATATTTTTTATTTGTGCTTTACGTGTGTATACTTGATCTTTTATGTGGCGTGCAATTATCAATTAGAAACACTAATCTAGTTCAATAATTGTGACTATTATGCACTAGTGATGAAGTTTGGTTGATATGTTGTAGCAGTTTGTAAATGTGATTTGAGAGTATGAGTTGTAGTATTTGTAGTTTGTGTGATGTGATAGAAATTTTGATTTTGAGATGTAGAAATTTGTATTGTAAAGTCTTGAAATAGTTTTGGAAAATGGTTGATATTTGGTGAGATGTTATTGATATGTTCATTACATTCGCATTATGTGATTAACAAAATTAAAAATCTAGTTTACTTAATATATATACCGACATATATAATTTTTTTTTGTTTTACACAGCACATATATAATTCTTAAATTATTCAGGGAACAAAGTATGTCCCGATATATATAAATCATGTGTCATAATAAAAACAAAAAATATCATAAGATATTAAAAAAAAAAAAAATCTGGACGCGGACATCCGGTGTCTTACCGGGGTGGCTCTACGGGTGGACAAAAATTAGGCGTCGCATGCGCGAGTGTTCTCTGCCAGCGTTGATTATATTGAATATTTAGACACAGGTTACCAACTCGTATACATCTTAACCACGGGTAGAAAATGATTCTCAGCACACTCAAATTGCCTTATATTTATATGACTTTTTGACTTTTTTTTTTTTCATTGCCATTTGATAAATATTTAAAATATTTTAACTTATCATAAATTAATATTATGTTTCAACTTTTAATTATTTGGAATAATACTATGACTATCAACGTTCAGATCTCGACTCTCAAAACTCTGTTAGGTTTTTATATTGGCAATCATGTTGAACAATCCATTCCAACTTGTATTTTTATTCGCTTCTATTATTTTTGTAAGTTATGAATATTTATGATGTGCAACATTCAAAATCCGAGTTGAAGTGCTCGAGTGGCAACTAATAGATGGTAGATTTGTCGCAGATATTTTAATGGAATCTTAATCACTTTTTGGTGGACAAAAATTTTTTTGTCATAAAGTTGCTATATAATTTCATCTTTCGCAAACATTAACGCATTTAGTCTGATGATTAAAGTGACTACCATTTGAGACAGATAGATCTTTTGTCTTTCTAAAAAATAAGTAACAGACCTTTATGGGAGCCAAATTAGATTTTGTTCCTAAAGTAATTTATTGAGCCTATTTCAAGTTTTGTGCCCTAAAGAAGCATCCTTTTTTTGATCTGTTTCGCGAGATGACTTTTAGAAACTATCCTCAGAACTATTAATTAATCTTGTATAATATATTTTTGCCACAAAATTCGCTACTACATTAGAGATTTAATAAAATTATTGAATCTCTCAAAATTCCTCAGCAGTTATTTTTAGTGGAATGCTTGTATGTAATATAATATATTAATTTTGTCATTTCTTTTTGCACTATTGATTTGGATTTCATTTCAGGATCAAGACTGAATTATTGAGGATTACATATTGCAGATCCAACCCAAAAAAAAGATTGTGAAAAGTTGAGTTTAGCGCTAAAGAGTGTCTTATAGTGACACTATCACACGGGAGTGGAATTATTCTAGTTTTTGCTCTGCTTGTGTTTCTGACTTCTGGGATTTGCGACCACTTCATTGTCGCCCCTCACCTCGCGCTAAAGTTGTTGCTACGTCGAGCAGGTTAACCTATATGTGTAAGCTCTCAGCTCTTTTTCGATAATAATGCATTGTGAGTACTTATATAATTTAGTTGTTCTCAGAGCAGCTCTTTCTAGTGGCTCCAGTTACTAAGCTATCAATATATCGTCAGACTGATTTGTATTACTATTTAGGGTTTAACCCGTCTTCGCTCTTCAAACTACACAAAAAAATACGGAATCAGCTGTTCTGTAATTGTACATGTTTAGTACTCTCTTGGCTTTTACCATGATAATTTATGAGGTTGTGTAAGCCTCTCGAATTGGATCATCGATCATACGATACTCTGAACAACAGACCAAGGGTTGAAGATCTCTTGTTTTTTTTATAATTTTTTGACATACAAAGAGAGCGTGTGTTATCTTTGATTTTGGAGTGTATCCTGAGTAACTCGGGCCTGAAATACGTCTTGTGGAATTCGCGAGTGTGTGTGATCAAATAGTCGATTTGAATCGGCCATTGTGGATTCATGCTGCGGCAAAGCATTCTGAGTAAGATGGTTGGTGGGACACAAGGCTAGGCATCTTATAGCGTTTGAAGTTCTCAAATTAGAGCGTGGTTCAGTTTTCTTTTGTGTAATTCGTTTCTGATATTAATGAAATTGGTCTCTCTTGATGGCTTTTTCTCTCAGCATGCCTATTTCTTTTCGTGTTTTTTTTTTTATCCCATATGGCAAAGATGTCTCTTATTCGTGATTTTTCAGGTAATTGTTAAATCGTCGCTCGCATGTGATTGTCGACTTTTTTTCCGGTTAATCCGTAAAGATATCGCGCTACGACCTAGCTAGAGGGGTGAAGTATCTAATAGTAGTCAAAGACTATGATATTTGGTGATTTTTTCTAACTTTTTACGTTGTGAATGTATATTCGCATCTGTTTTTCATAAACTTATATTAATGCTCTTTAGCGCTGTATTATTTGAATTTATAACGTTTATACCATTGTATTCACTTGTAATTGTAGGCCGTTATACCATTGTTATTCATTTGCATTTTAGCGTTTATTAGTCTTGTTGAGATATGAGAAGGCTTTTAGCCGTATGTACTCCTCAGTTAGCTATTTGATATTTAGTGTCACACATCTCCATTCTCCTAGTGAATATCTTCAACTTAAACTTTGGCCCTGCTCGATATTGATGGGTTGTTGAGCTTTTGCCTGCTGCGGTACTGAGCTGTTTTGACCTTGTGCTGTGCTGGGCTGGGTGGGTGTTTGAACCTCTGTTTTGGGCTATCTTTGAACTCCTGATTTAATCAAATATTTTTAGTATATATTTACAAATTTAGGGATAAAGTTTTAGCAAGTGGAATTCTAGAGTAGTCCCTTCCACTTATAACATTATTTTGGGAAAGGCATGGTTACATGCCATGTGAGCAATAGCATCAACCTACCATTAGGTGATGCGATTCCCTAACGAAATTGGAGCGATTGAAGAGATCTTGGGAGACCAAATCATGTCCAAGCAATACTTCGTGACCGTAAACGGTAACTGAGCTACCAAAGGGTTTGTACATATGGTAAAGGAGCCAAAAATCAACGAGTTATTTACGGATGTCCACAAGGTAGCCGAACAAAAGGCAGTAGAAGATCTGGTATAGGTCAGAATAGACGAGAAGGTCCCAGAAAAATTCTTTCTACTTAGCTCATCTTTATCTAGTACCAAGAGAATAAAGATCATGGAATTCTTGATCTCTAACATTGAGGTGTTTGCTTGGACGCCGTACGATATGCTTGGCATTAACCCTAACTTTATCTGCCATCAACTTAATGTCCACCTAACTGTCAGACCAATTATACAATGAATGCGCAGATTGACACTTTACCACGCCGAGATAGTGGCTGAGGAAGTAGGAAACCTGCTGGAAGCGGGGGCAATCAGAGAGGTACACTATCCCAAGTGGATTTCTAACACTGTGGTGGTGCCAAATAAGAACGACAAGTGGCTCGTATGTGTGGACTACAAAGCGGTCAACAAAGTATGCCCAAAAGATAACTTTCCCTTATCTCGGATAGACCAACTGGTAGACCTAACTGCAGGTCACAACCGACTTAGCTTTCTTGATGCATATCGTGGATACCATCAGATCGTTATACACGAACTGGGCCATAAGGTTACATCCTTTACAACACCTAAGGGATTATATTGTTATAAGGTCATGCCCTTTGGCTTAAAAAATGCAAAGGCAACATTCCAGCGAATGATCATTAAAATGTTTGAGCCATTGTTGGGCAAAACAATGGAAGCATACATAGACGACATGGTGGTCAAGAGTAAGAACGAAGGAGACCATCTCAATGATCTAGCTGAGATGTTTCAAATTTTGAAGACCCACAATCTACGGCTGAACGCATCCAAATGCGCGTTTAACATAAGGTCAGGTAAATTTCTTGGCTTTCTAGTTACCAACCGAGGTATAGAAGTCGATCCCTCTCAAATCAAAGCCATTCAAGTCCTGTAGAGGCCCAACACAGTCAAGGAAGTACAGCATCTCATGGGACTAGCTACCACATTAAACTAATTCATAAGCCAGTCGTCAAACAGATGTCGACTGTTCTTCCAAGAACTAAAGGCCAAGTTTGAGTGGGATGACGAGTGCGACCGCACTTTGGAAATCTTGAAAGAATACATGACCTCTCCGCCGTTGTTGGTTACCCCAGTACTAGGAGAAGAGCTTTTTCTATACTTTGCAGTTTCCCAGCATGCAATTAGCGCAGTGTTGGTACGAGCCGAGGGAATACAACATCTGCCTATCTTTTATGTTAGCAAGACATTGTTGGACGCAGAAACCAGGTACCTGCTGTTAGAAAAGTTGGCCTTAACTTTGATGATGACTTCAAGAAAATTGTAGCACTACTTCCATGCCCACACCGTGATCGTCTTAACAGCCTTTCCCCTAAAAGCCTTGTTTGAAAGAGTGGACTTTTCTGGGTGAATTTTGAAGTAGGCCGTGGAGTTAGAACAGTTTGACATTAAGTTTTAACCAAGAACCACAATAAAGGCCCAAGCTTTAGCAAACTTCGTGACCAAGTTTGCTCCAGGAAGTCATCATGTTTGCCCAATCAACTTGACCAAGGCAACCGAACAAAAGGGGGAAAGTGCCACAGGGATAGCACAGCCCCCGCAGTAGGTCACTCAACTGCGTAGCGAACCATTTAGCCTTGCAGAAAAGGAAGAAGGAGCAAATCGCGCTACTACAAGCAAGGACTCACCTAAAAGTGTAGTCCTAAGACAATCAGGCAGTAAGGATCAAATCCTAACAACAGACAACAACTTAGTAGAAGACATCGTCAACGCCCCTGACTCTAAGGTGTCTACAGATCACTCCACTTGCTGGAAGTTGTTCGTAGGAGAGATGTGGAAGCTCTTCGTGGATGGAGTGTCCAACAGGCATGGTGCAGGACTGGGTATAGTTCTCATCTCGCTAGATGGCTTGACCATTGAACAGGCAATCAACCATGGATTTCCAGCATCCAATAACGAGGTTAAGTACGAAGCATTGTTAACTGGTCTGAGATCAGCATACCGCATGGAAGCCACCAAGTTGATGATGTACAGTGACTCCTAACTAGTAGTTAACCAAATATCGGGCAATTATGAAGCAAAAAGTGTTAGAATGGCCAAGTATCAAGAGTTGGTCAGAAAGGAGATCATGAAGTTCGAAGTTATAAGGATAGAGCAAATTGGCTGAGAAGAAAATAATAAAGCAGGTGAATTGGTTGGTTTCCCATCGATAACAGACACGTTTATCCCACACCCATTGCTAATAAACTACTTGCCAAGGCCAAGTATTAAAGAACCAGAAGCGGCCAAAGTATGCTGCGCCGAGCTAGGTCCCTCATGGATGAACCCTATAGTGTTGTTCTTAAAAGATAACATTTTTCCAAAGGACAAGGAGGCCAACAAAATTAGAGAAAAGTCACATCGATTTTGGCTCTCCCCATCACTAGCATTGTACAAAAAAAACTTTCACAAGACCTTACTTGAAGTGCGTCCATCCCAGTAAGGTCGAGGCATTTTTGTTCAAAATACATGAAGGCGTCTGCGGAAGCCACCAAAGGGGAAGATTGCTGGCGTACAGAGCAATTTCACAAGGATATTGGTGGCCATACATGCAAGCAGTTTCAGAGAAGTATGTCAAGAAGTATGACAAATGTCAGAAGTTCGCACACCAAATACATCAACCAGCTAGAGAGCTTCTACCATTGACCAGCCCGTAGCCCTTTGCAATGTGGGGCCTGGATATAGTAGGACCACTCCTAACTGCGCCCGGCAACATAAAGTTCTTTCTCGCAGCAACAGACTAGTTTACAAAATGGGTAGAGGCAAAAGCACTCGCATTTATAAAAGAAAAAGACGTTAAGAAATTCGTTTGGCAGAACATCATAACTCGGTTAGACATACCCAAGGCTCTAATATCCGATAATGACACTCAGTTTGATGGCAAAATCTTTAGGGGCTTTTGCGAAGAATACAAGATAGAATTCTACAACTCTACACCGGCGTACCCCCAAGCTAATGGCCAGGCTGAGGCTTCCAACAAAGTAGTCTTAGATGGTTTGAAGAAAAGGTTGGAAAGAGCAAAAAACAAGTGGGCTGAGGAACTTCCCCATGTTTTATGGGCTCACCGTACCACACCTCGACGGTCAACTAGCGAAATACCCTTTTCTTTGGCCTATGGCATGGATGCAATAATCCCCCTAGAAGTGGGCCTCCCCACTATTAGAAACGAAAATTTTGATCCAAACTTGAATCGTGAGGCCATAGCCCTAGAACTCGACCTCACAGAAGAAAGAAGGGAAAGGGCATTGGTGCACATTGCCTCATATTAACAAGAATTATTTAGAAAATACAACAAAATAGTGCACCCAAGACAATTCAAGAATGGAGATTGGGTACTGCGCAAAATGATGGACAACACTTTGGTACCTGGAGATGGCAAATTAGGACCTAACTGGGAAAGATCATACAAAGTGATCGGTTTAGCGGGAAAAGGGGCATATCATTTGGTAGATTTGGGCATCAAAGCTGTTCCTAGGTCATGGAATACAATCAATCTCAAACTATTTTATTTTGAGCTTTTCCTTGAAGTACTTGTAATTTTTCTTTTTCCAATAAAACAAGTAGTTTTTTTTTCCAGTAAAAATCTTTCCTTAGTGGAAATTATTCATAGTAATTGCCGACTGGGGGCAATCAAGAAGGTTGGCAGGTTTGACTAGCACCTTTTGTTCTTTAGCCGAGATAAGGACCTAGGCTTAAGAAGGTTGGCAGGTTTAACCAACACTTTTTCTTCTTCAGCCAAGATAAGGATCTAAGCTCAAGAAAGTTGGCAGGTTTGACAAACACTTTTTCTTCTTCAGTTGAGATAAGGATCTAGGCTCAAGAAAGTTGGCAAGTTTGACCAACACTATTCTTCCGGAAGCTGAGATAAGGATCTACGCTTAGGAAGGTTGACAGGTTTGACCAATACTTTTTCTTTCATTTAGTCGAGGTAAATATTGTGGAAAAAATCTCGGTTACCAAGGTTTTGCAAAATCCTAAGTTATTCTTCAGCCAAGATGACTATCTCGGTTGAAAAAGGTGGGCAGGATAAGGAAATGCCATGCTAACTAGGCTGGCTAGGCTTGCAGTAAATATAATACACTATAAAAAGGAAAAAGTGCTGTAATCGAACAAAAAGATATGAAAAAAGAAAAGTTTCATTCATTGGCAAGAAATTACAAAAGGTGGGGCGTTTAGTCTGGTTACATTTCATGAAAATAAAAAATAAAAAAAAAAACCAAGCAAAGGAGACTTCCGGTCCAGCAAAAAGGTCATCAAGATTAGTGCCCAGGTCAATCGGGACTTCGTCGCTGGGTATGCCAGTTTCGGCGGCTATCTCCTGAGATAGGTTGGTCATGGGCACCCCGGTCAACTGTGCTTGGCATAGGCTGGCTGAGCAGATACACCCGAGCAGGTAGCGAAGGCTGAAGATCGAGGTCAGTGTTAGCAGGTGGAGCATTATTTGGATCAAGGGTCTCTTCTTCCTCCTCCCCCTCTGGAAGAAACTTCTGCTAGACCGCGTTTGCATAGTCTGTCATATAGCTTGGTATAAAGTGAGGGGGAGGGTTCAGAAAGACTTCGGAATCGTGCCCCTAACTGAGCTTGGCAACTGCAGCTTTCCACCCGCATTTAAAAAAGATATCTTTGGAAGCCTCGCATTGTTACACGTAGAGTTCCTCACCTTCTTTGAAACCGCGCTCCTCAGCGTCCTCCATTTGCTTCTGGAAAGATTTTATTTTGGCGTCTTTTTTTCTCTCCAGCTTGGCTAGCTCTCGAAGATAACGATCCTTCTTTTTGGCTAGAGCTTTGTTCTTATCAGCTTTAGCAATAGAAACCTGCTTAACCAATTGATCCCGGTCGGCTTTCAACTCGGTGAACTTTGCTTGTAGCTCTTTAAGCTCGGCTTCTTTGGCCTTGCCATCAGCAATGCCCGCTTTGGCCATTCTTCTTAATTTAAGCACGCACTCATGTGCGATCTGGTTCTTTTGCACAGCCTGCAAAGCATATGCAGTTAGAAGGACCAAGCGACAAGTCGGTGGCAAAATCAAAAAATGAGGAAATCATGATTACCAGAATTAGCAATTTGTTGGCAGACTTTATAGTCTTCAGCTCGATCAGATGGGTATGGTGTTCCATGTCAGCTGGGAGGCAGACACTCTTGGCTAAATTAAAAGCCAGAATATGGTCTTTTTCGATGCATACAAAGTCCAACGTCGACACAGCTCGGCCTCTAAAGGACATGACTGGTGTCCACACCGGAGTGGGGGATGGTGTAGCACGGCGTCCAACTGGGGATTGTTGGGGGAGCGCGACCTGAGGCTATTTGATTTTTTCTTCATCATCTAGTCGCTATGACTGGCTGGCCGAAGTACGTGGCCTCTTGCTGGGCCGAGATGACGAGGCCCTAGCGGTGGGAAGGGCAACCATGGTCTCATGTACCTGACCGACTGAAGGAAGCTCGGTCTGCGTCTCGAGATTAGAGGCCATAGTCTGTTTGGTGATAAGAGCATGGACAGCTCTCTTTTTCGCCATCTCTTGCTCTTCAGTAAGGGAAATAAGGTTGATCTGGGGTAAGTTGGGGTCCTGTTCGGGTGATGATTCAAGAAGGAAATCAATAACCCTTGTTTTTCTCTTTCCACTATACCAGTAGGTCGGCTCGAAATTTAGAAGCTCGGTTCAATCTCTGTGGCGGTATCGAAGTGCGGCCTGATTGGCGTAGGCGTAGTTGGATTTAAGCTGGTTCAAATCTGCACAAGGGTTAGCACGGTGGTTATTTAAATAGCAAAGGAAATTAAACCAATTTGCTCTTACCAGCTGTTCCTTTATTCCAGTTTATGTTATAACCCGGTATTTGGGCTTCTTGATCTTCAAAATTGCCTAACACCCAGAGAAAGCCATCATCGTTCAAGTCTTTGACCGGTGTTCTCTTGACAATTTTCTCTCTGTCTCTCTTGACTCGAAGGTAATAAACCTAGTCGTCGTTATTCTGGCTAAGGGAATATTGATGGAACAGCTCGGCCAAACCGAGGTTGAGACCAAGGCGATGATTTAGCTCGGCAATCCCATTGATAATCCTATAAGTATTGGTTGATAATTGAGTGGGGCATAGCCTAGTTTGTCTAAGGAACTCACAGATCAGTGGTTAGACAGGGAATAGAAGTCCTTCCTCTGCAATGGACACCACGGTGAAAGGTACAAAGCCTGACTTGTCCCATGGTGTGGTGTCCAGCTTGGCTAAAGAAAGGTGGACGTTGTCTAGAATGTGGTAATCTCTTCGAAATTCGGCCATGGCTCCAGGGGAGTCCACCAGAAATCGGTATTTGCCCATTAGCCTAAAAACAAAATTGCTATGTTAAAATGTTCACGGTGGCCTAGCTCGGCGCTGTTGTGCCTTTGGTTTGCTTAGTTGAGCAAAGCCGCCCAGGGGCAAAGTTTAAGGGTGTGTTTTTCCAACCTAGTCAAGTCTGTAAAGTGGAAATAGAAAGGGGGTTATGCCCAAGTGAAAAATCGGACTGAATAACAAATTAAATTAAGTCTAGCTCGGCAGAAGTTAGGTGCGTACTAGGCTTTATTCGGCTAAAGAAACAATTGGAAAGCGAAACGGTTTAGTTCTAAGAGCAAGTTCTGGAAATCGGGGTAAATTTAGTTCGGTCAAAGGGCAGGAACAACATTGTAACTTGGTTTGTTGAGCGAGGGATTTCTAGTTCGGTCGGGAACGAGCCTAAACTAGCAAACCGGTTCTTACTTCGGTTGCAGTATGATTTTGGATCAAAAACACATTTCTAGATTGGTTCTTAGTCCCAAGTCAGTATGTTTCCAGGTTTACTCATGGAGTTCCAATGTTCTTGATATTGGTTCAGGTTTTAGAGTATATAAACACACATATTTGGTGTTAAGACACCATTCTTTAGAAGTAAACAAAAGTATAACAGTAGAAAAGAGAAAATGGCATGAGGAACTTACGGATTTAGGGCGTAAATCAGAGTCCAGTCGATAGAAGGAGAACTTGCGATTGAGACCAGCAAGACGAGTAGTTTTGAATGAGAGCTTAAGAAAACAAGGGTTTGCAAGCTAGAAGATGAACAATGAGGGTTATTGTTTGAAGAAAAAACGGGTTTTGTTTAACATAGAAGCACAAACGGCGGGACTTTTCGAAATTTTTTGGTTAGTGTGAGATGGCTGTCACAGTACGGAGGGGCAATGGGTGCATGCCACGTGTCCCAGTAAGGACATGATGTCAGTTACATGGAACGACGAGCTGTACGACCGGCGCGATCCTTGAAGGCCGAGCTTCCTAATGACATGAGCGTTTTTAGCTTGGTGGAATATAATGTTTTTAGCTTGGCTGGGTTGATTATTTTGGTTCGGTTGGTTCGAATGTCTTGGCATAACTTAAGAAGTCTTATCGCACTCATGTTGCACAGAGCGAATTAAGAGGCAATTGAGAGGGTAATTTATATGGATAAATTGGGCCATGCTAAGGACTAGGTTATGGGCTGTAGTAGGGGCTTCAGTTGCTCGGTTTTGGGCAGACTGACATTGATCCAGTCGGCTGTGTTGCCAAGGCTTCGACTTAATTGTCGAAAAGAAAGTCTTGTAGCCAACTAAGGTATACAACAGTAGCGAGGGTCGAACTAAGTTTAGCTCGGCTAAACGCCATCTACATCATTGCTTTGTTGAAAGCACGACAGAGACAAGCTAGCTCGGTTAAACCGCACCAACTTAGCCGAGGTAAAAATCATCTCATTTGGTTAGCAGTGAATAGGGTGTTGTCAGGATAGGCATTAATTATCCTTGGGAGTGTGATTCCTAGAAGGACTCTTATACGAAGAGTTGGAGTCCTACTAGGATTGTGTTAGGAGGAATCTATAAAAGCTCATGATAGACCTACGTACAGGTATCACAATTCTCACTCTAAAATACACAAAGCTTATTGTCTATTGTCTAGTTACTGACTTAAGCATCAGAGGGGTTTCTCGCACACACCCGCCTACTAGCTCATGTTTGTGTTTTTAGGTAGCAAAGCGACGACGTTTGGAGGAGTGCAAACTTGATCAACAAAATTATACGAGAAAATTATTTCGTACTCATACAGATGGTTTGGAATGAATAGATAGTTTTTGGATGTTCAAAATTTATAGATAATTTTTTTTTTTTGGATGTTTGAAATAATATTTTGGTGGTTGATTGATATATATATATATATATATATATGCTTGAAAAGCTTGTTTGTAATTTTTTCTTATATTATACAAGTGAAATAAAACCTGTTGATTTTTTTTATTTATTTTAAATATACATATTTTACAGCATCAAAAAATGCTGTGAAACTTAAGCTATCTACAACAGACAAAATAGGTCATTATATTCAATATTCAACGACTAGCAATGAACGTTGTGGTTTGTCCCTTTAATTAACGGTGTGCAAAAATAGTCGTAGAAAAAGTAACGACATACAAAATCTGCTGTTAAATAGTTTTTTACAACGTATTATGACATGTCGTTGAAAGTGAATGACTTTCCATGACTGGTCATAATATGACATGTTGCTGCACGTCGTAGAAGCATTCGTAAAATCCCTTTTTTGTTGTAGTGCACTTACTATTTCATTATACTTCAATTACTATTTTGTTATATTTGACTTAACACTCAATGGCCCTGTTTGGTAGAGCTGTGGGAAAGTGCTTATAGCTTATGCCTAAACAGCTTATAGCTTATAACTTTCAGCTTAAGCTGATTTCCAGCTTATTCTTAAAGCATCTCCTGCCCCACTTAAAGAATAAGCTGTTTTCTGACTTCCACAAAGCTATAAGCTATAAGCTATAAGCTAAACCAAACACATCAAAATAGCTTAAATTAAGCTGAAAGCTGAAATAAGCTGAAATTAAGCTGTACCAAACAGGGCCAATGAGACCCCACTTACTACTTCATTAGTAAAATTTCACTGACTACTTTATTATAGGTAGACTTCAATTACCACTCAATAAGACTCCACTTGTAATTTCATTAGACTTCAATTTCTACTTAAATATAAAAGTCCACTTACTATTTTATTAAACTGGACTTACTACTCAATGAGACTCCATTTACTATTTTATTAGGCTTGACTTACTATTTCATTAGAGTTCACTTACTACTCAATTAAACTACACTTATTGCTCAATAAGACTCTACTTAATACTTTATTAAATTTGAATTATTACTCAATTAAACACCATTTACTATTCAAGAAAACTACATTTACTATTTCATAGTAAGTAGATTTGACTTACTACTCAATGAAAATTTGCTTACTATTTCATTAGATTTCATTTATTACTTAATAAGACTGCACTTACTATTTTATTAGACTTGAGTTACTACTCGATGGGATTTCGCTTACTATTTCATTAACTTTGATTTACTATTCAATGAAACTTCACTTTTTATTTCGTTAGACGTGACTTACTACTTAATGAGATTTTATTCACTATTGAATGATTTTTGTTTAACTAGGTGAAATGTTATTCCAACAAAATTTTAAATTTTATAAATTAAAAATATCACATTATGTTAAAATAAAATAGAGATAGAGATAGAGATAGAGATAAATTCTTACCTCAATAATTTTTTGAATTTGCAAAAATTAAAATCACCCTCTTTCACTTATCATTTGTTATAAAAATAAAAATAATAATGCACTGTTCCGATCAATCAGCTGGACATCGGTTAGCCTAAATTTTCTCGCCTTGGACAGAGTTTTCAAAAGTGAGTGTGGAATTAATTTTTGAAAACCGTAAACAAACACGATGTGCAAATCAAAGCCTGGAACTAACGTTCCGAAGCTCTACCAAACAGAAGTTTTCCTAGGTTTATATTTTATTTAATTTTTCATTTATGCTTTAAAATATTGTAGATATTAAATTTGTAAAAGCATATTCATTGCCAATCATATGAATTTTATGAGGGAAAAATTCATTTTATGGTGGATATTAAATTGATAAAAACTTATGAACTTATAAAAATTTCTAAAAGATTTGAATATGAAATTCATATAAGTTATATAAAATATACAAAATTTATGAGTAATAAAACAAACTATGGATCTCAAATTCTTAAATAGTAATTAATTCCTTGAGGTGTCGTTGGTTAAAAAAAGGGGTACTTCTTTTAAATTAATTTTTACAAAAAATAAGTTTAAATAATTTACATTTTAAAAGAAAATAGATTATAATTTATTTTTACTTGTTTTATTTATTTTTAATATTATTTTGAAAAGCATTTTTCACAATAAAGACTTTATTAGTAACAAATTTTAATAAATTAATATTGACATGCCATATTTTACTTTCTGCAACTCACAAAAGAATAATAATATATACTTATCGATAGTTTATATCACTTTTAATTTACTACCTTATGTGTCAACACATCATTAATGTAATGTATTTCATTACTAATGTCTATCTTCAATTAGTATTGATATATTAGGTGATATATTAAAGAGCAATGCTAGGTATCATGAAAAAACTTTCATGAAAATGATCATGAAAGATTTATGACCTTTGAATTACACTTAAAATAAAACACCACATATTAATCAAGGTAATCCAAGGGTCATAAATTTTTCATGATCAGTTTCATGAAAATTTTTTCATGATCTCTATCTTTTCTCTATATTAAAAGTGATATAAACAGGTAGTTTGGGAACAAGAATTTTTAGTAATTTTTTTTTTATCTTTTTGACTAAAATATGATATAAAAAAATTAGTGTGTTTGGGATGAATTTTTACTTTTTTACGAAAAGATATGCAAAAAGTAGAGAGAAAATGAAATCTTTAACCTTTTGATATAGGTTATTGGCTTTTTAATTTTTTTAATGATTTTTTGACTAAAATCACCAGTTGCCAAACGAGGCCTACATATGGAGGAAAAATAATAATATATAGTGTGCCATTAGTTTCATGTGTTTAAAATTAATTTATAACATAAAAGAGAACACAACTTTTGAGACCAAAAAAAAAAAAAAAAAAATTTGTAACATGATTAACAGGTAATATTGTTGAGTTGTATTTTATTTGTATTTAAATAGTAAGTTTATTTGTAACAAGCAGTAAGTGAGTTAATGATAAGTGAGTTAATGATAAATAGTAAGTATGTTTGTAATAAATAATAAGTTAGATCTATTTTTTCATTCCTAAATTAACTAAAACTACTTTACCTTTTAAAAAATCACATTGATTTCCTATCTTTTTTTTTCTTTTTTTTTTTTGTTACAGGAAAATCCTCCCTACTGTCCCGCAGGTCCAACGCAATACAAGGTAGCGCCCCTTTGTAGAGATCACCAAGGTGTCCTGTTAACCGTTCCGAGCGAGGAGACTATAACCTGAAAACTTTTCCCGACTTTCCAAGAAAAAAATATATTTATACAAAATCTAAATGTAGAATGATTTAAAACATGTCCTTTCAATATCATTTTGATAATAAATTTTGGTGGGTCCAGACTGTCTCTAATTTAGATATGGAATAGTTGGGTTCAGTTCGGCCCATTAGGTCCATTTTAGGTCATTTTCGATAATCAGAACCGTTCATATTTTAGAATTTGTTCAGTACATTATTCTTGTAAAAAATAATGTCGATTGTATAACAGATAATATATATTTGGATCACTTTTGTTTGAAAAAAAAGTGACGGTCAGAAAATTAACGATTAATAAAAAAGTGATTCGGCTACGTAGTATCCATTATCCGATCGACATGATTTTTTATAATAATAATGTAATTAACAAATTCTAAAATATGAACGATTTGAAATGACTTTTCATTTTAGTAATTATTTTAGCCCCAATTGGCTTTGCCAACATATTAAAATAAATTTTAGTTACATAATGTATTTTTTTAATTCTAATTTAGGCCGCGTGCCCAGTTGTTTGTCAACCATCAAGTTCCTAGTTGTTTGTCAACCATCAAATTCACGAGACAACCGTGAATTACTTTATCTCCTCTAGAAAATAGTAACTCTTTTGTTGGATTCAAGGCACATGTGCTGGGCTTGGAATGTTTTGCTATATCTTAGAGATGTCGATTTCTATTTGTCACTAATGAATTGTTGACCACCTACTTAACTAAAAATTTAAGAAAATGGAGGGCAAATTTTATTATTTATAATATGTTCTTAACAATTACAATGTAGAATGATAAAGAAGACTAGTGGTGTATAAATATATATTAAAAATATGACTTAATGTGAATTTTCTATTTTAAACAAAACATATTTCTTATGATAATTTTATTTTTCAAATTTAATATTATCATATTATTCTTGTAATTTTTTTCATATGAGAAAGAAATAGTAAGCAAATTCATTAAATGAACTCATCAACAGCTTCTGATCTCTGGAGAGGGCTGCTTAGTGCCAAAAGCATTCTCAGGCAAGGGGTGAAATGGCAACTTGGGGATGGTGAGACTGTGGATGTTTGGAGGGATTGTTGGTGTGGTGACAAACCTCTCGCCAAGATGGGTGCAGACCAACCGAAGGAAATGCTGGTGGTGAATGCACCACCAGCTGACACTACAAGAAAAAGCATTTTTGCCGACCACTTTTAGCTACCAAAACTAATTTAGTCGCCAAAATTCACGGAATTGGCTACCAAAAATAATATTAGTCGGCAAAAGTCAACTTTTTATAATTAAGATTATTTAATTAAGATTATTTCTCTCAAATTGCTCAAACCGACACATGCACACCTCTACAATTTAATTAAGATTATTTAATTAAGATTATTTCTCTCAAATTGCTCAAACCGACACATGCACACCTCTACAATTTAATTAAGATTATTTAATTAAGATTATTTCTCTCAAATTGCTCAAACCGACACATGCACACCTCTACAATTTAATTAAGATTATTTAATTAAGATTATTTCTCTCAAATTGCTCAAACCGACACATGCACACCTCTACAATTTAATTAAGATTATTTAATTAAGATTATTTCTCTCAAATTGCTCAAACCGACACATGCACACCTCTACAATTTAATTAAGATTATTTAATTAAGATTATTTCTCTCAAATTGCTCAAACCGACACATGCACACCTCTACAATTTAATTAAGATTATTTAATTAAGATTATTTCTCTCAAATTGCTCAAACCGACACATGCACACCTCTACAATTTAATTAAGATTATTTAATTAAGATTATTTCTCTCAAATTGCTCAAACCGACACATGCACACCTCTACAATTTAATTAAGATTATTTAATTAAGATTATTTCTCTCAAATTGCTCAAACCGACACATGCACACCTCTACAATTTAATTAAGATTATTTAATTAAGATTATTTCTCTCAAATTGCTCAAACCGACACATGCACACCTCTACAATTTAATTAAGATTATTTAATTAAGATTATTTCTCTCAAATTGCTCAAACCGACACATGCACACCTCTACAATTTAATTAAGATTATTTAATTAAGATTATTTCTCTCAAATTGCTCAAACCGACACATGCACACCTCTACAATTTAATTAAGATTATTTAATTAAGATTATTTCTCTCAAATTGCTCAAACCGACACATGCACACCTCTACAATTTAATTAAGATTATTTAATTAAGATTATTTCTCTCAAATTGCTCAAACCGACACATGCACACCTCTACAATTTAATTAAGATTATTTAATTAAGATTATTTCTCTCAAATTGCTCAAACCGACACATGCACACCTCTACAATTTAATTAAGATTATTTAATTAAGATTATTTCTCTCAAATTGCTCAAACCGACACATGCACACCTCTACAATTTAATTAAGATTATTTAATTAAGATTATTTCTCTCAAATTGCTCAAACCGACACATGCACACCTCTACAATTTAATTAAGATTATTTAATTAAGATTATTTCTCTCAAATTGCTCAAACCGACACATGCACACCTCTACAATTTAATTAAGATTATTTAATTAAGATTATTTCTCTCAAATTGCTCAAACCGACACATGCACACCTCTACAATTTAATTAAGATTATTTAATTAAGATTATTTCTCTCAAATTGCTCAAACCGACACATGCACACCTCTACAATTTAATTAAGATTATTTAATTAAGATTATTTCTCTCAAATTGCTCAAACCGACACATGCACACCTCTACAATTTAATTAAGATTATTTAATTAAGATTATTTCTCTCAAATTGCTCAAACCGACACATGCACACCTCTACAATTTAATTAAGATTATTTAATTAAGATTATTTCTCTCAAATTGCTCAAACCGACACATGCACACCTCTACAATTTAATTAAGATTATTTAATTAAGATTATTTCTCTCAAATTGCTCAAACCGACACATGCACACCTCTACAATTTAATTAAGATTATTTAATTAAGATTATTTCTCTCAAATTGCTCAAACCGACACATGCACACCTCTACAATTTAATTAAGATTATTTAATTAAGATTATTTCTCTCAAATTGCTCAAACCGACACATGCACACCTCTACAATTTAATTAAGATTATTTAATTAAGATTATTTCTCTCAAATTGCTCAAACCGACACATGCACACCTCTACAATTTAATTAAGATTATTTAATTAAGATTATTTCTCTCAAATTGCTCAAACCGACACATGCACACCTCTACAATTTAATTAAGATTATTTAATTAAGATTATTTCTCTCAAATTGCTCAAACCGACACATGCACACCTCTACAATTTAATTAAGATTATTTAATTAAGATTATTTCTCTCAAATTGCTCAAACCGACACATGCACACCTCTACAATTTAATTAAGATTATTTAATTAAGATTATTTCTCTCAAATTGCTCAAACCGACACATGCACACCTCTACAATTTAATTAAGATTATTTAATTAAGATTATTTCTCTCAAATTGCTCAAACCGACACATGCACACCTCTACAATTTAATTAAGATTATTTAATTAAGATTATTTCTCTCAAATTGCTCAAACCGACACATGCACACCTCTACAATTTAATTAAGATTATTTAATTAAGATTATTTCTCTCAAATTGCTCAAACCGACACATGCACACCTCTACAATTTAATTAAGATTATTTAATTAAGATTATTTCTCTCAAATTGCTCAAACCGACACATGCACACCTCTACAATTTAATTAAGATTATTTAATTAAGATTATTTCTCTCAAATTGCTCAAACCGACACATGCACACCTCTACAATTTAATTAAGATTATTTAATTAAGATTATTTCTCTCAAATTGCTCAAACCGACACATGCACACCTCTACAATTTAATTAAGATTATTTAATTAAGATTATTTCTCTCAAATTGCTCAAACCGACACATGCACACCTCTACAATTTAATTAAGATTATTTAATTAAGATTATTTCTCTCAAATTGCTCAAACCGACACATGCACACCTCTACAATTTAATTAAGATTATTTAATTAAGATTATTTCTCTCAAATTGCTCAAACCGACACATGCACACCTCTACAATTTAATTAAGATTATTTAATTAAGATTATTTCTCTCAAATTGCTCAAACCGACACATGCACACCTCTACAATTTAATTAAGATTATTTAATTAAGATTATTTCTCTCAAATTGCTCAAACCGACACATGCACACCTCTACAATTTAATTAAGATTATTTAATTAAGATTATTTCTCTCAAATTGCTCAAACCGACACATGCACACCTCTACAATTTAATTAAGATTATTTAATTAAGATTATTTCTCTCAAATTGCTCAAACCGACACATGCACACCTCTACAATTTAATTAAGATTATTTAATTAAGATTATTTCTCTCAAATTGCTCAAACCGACACATGCACACCTCTACAATTTAATTAAGATTATTTAATTAAGATTATTTCTCTCAAATTGCTCAAACCGACACATGCACACCTCTACAATTTAATTAAGATTATTTAATTAAGATTATTTCTCTCAAATTGCTCAAACCGACACATGCACACCTCTACAATTTAATTAAGATTATTTAATTAAGATTATTTCTCTCAAATTGCTCAAACCGACACATGCACACCTCTACAATTTAATTAAGATTATTTAATTAAGATTATTTCTCTCAAATTGCTCAAACCGACACATGCACACCTCTACAATTTAATTAAGATTATTTAATTAAGATTATTTCTCTCAAATTGCTCAAACCGACACATGCACACCTCTACAATTTAATTAAGATTATTTAATTAAGATTATTTCTCTCAAATTGCTCAAACCGACACATGCACACCTCTACAATTTAATTAAGATTATTTAATTAAGATTATTTCTCTCAAATTGCTCAAACCGACACATGCACACCTCTACAATTTAATTAAGATTATTTAATTAAGATTATTTCTCTCAAATTGCTCAAACCGACACATGCACACCTCTACAATTTAATTAAGATTATTTAATTAAGATTATTTCTCTCAAATTGCTCAAACCGACACATGCACACCTCTACAATTTAATTAAGATTATTTAATTAAGATTATTTCTCTCAAATTGCTCAAACCGACACATGCACACCTCTACAATTTAATTAAGATTATTTAATTAAGATTATTTCTCTCAAATTGCTCAAACCGACACATGCACACCTCTACAATTTAATTAAGATTATTTAATTAAGATTATTTCTCTCAAATTGCTCAAACCGACACATGCACACCTCTACAATTTAATTAAGATTATTTAATTAAGATTATTTCTCTCAAATTGCTCAAACCGACACATGCACACCTCTACAATTTAATTAAGATTATTTAATTAAGATTATTTCTCTCAAATTGCTCAAACCGACACATGCACACCTCTACAATTTAATTAAGATTATTTAATTAAGATTATTTCTCTCAAATTGCTCAAACCGACACATGCACACCTCTACAATTTAATTAAGATTATTTAATTAAGATTATTTCTCTCAAATTGCTCAAACCGACACATGCACACCTCTACAATTTAATTAAGATTATTTAATTAAGATTATTTCTCTCAAATTGCTCAAACCGACACATGCACACCTCTACAATTTAATTAAGATTATTTAATTAAGATTATTTCTCTCAAATTGCTCAAACCGACACATGCACACCTCTACAATTTAATTAAGATTATTTAATTAAGATTATTTCTCTCAAATTGCTCAAACCGACACATGCACACCTCTACAATTTAATTAAGATTATTTAATTAAGATTATTTCTCTCAAATTGCTCAAACCGACACATGCACACCTCTACAATTTAATTAAGATTATTTAATTAAGATTATTTCTCTCAAATTGCTCAAACCGACACATGCACACCTCTACAATTTAATTAAGATTATTTAATTAAGATTATTTCTCTCAAATTGCTCAAACCGACACATGCACACCTCTACAATTTAATTAAGATTATTTAATTAAGATTATTTCTCTCAAATTGCTCAAACCGACACATGCACACCTCTACAATTTAATTAAGATTATTTAATTAAGATTATTTCTCTCAAATTGCTCAAACCGACACATGCACACCTCTACAATTTAATTAAGATTATTTAATTAAGATTATTTCTCTCAAATTGCTCAAACCGACACATGCACACCTCTACAATTTAATTAAGATTATTTAATTAAGATTATTTCTCTCAAATTGCTCAAACCGACACATGCACACCTCTACAATTTAATTAAGATTATTTAATTAAGATTATTTCTCTCAAATTGCTCAAACCGACACATGCACACCTCTACAATTTAATTAAGATTATTTAATTAAGATTATTTCTCTCAAATTGCTCAAACCGACACATGCACACCTCTACAATTTAATTAAGATTATTTAATTAAGATTATTTCTCTCAAATTGCTCAAACCGACACATGCACACCTCTACAATTTAATTAAGATTATTTAATTAAGATTATTTCTCTCAAATTGCTCAAACCGACACATGCACACCTCTACAATTTAATTAAGATTATTTAATTAAGATTATTTCTCTCAAATTGCTCAAACCGACACATGCACACCTCTACAATTTAATTAAGATTATTTAATTAAGATTATTTCTCTCAAATTGCTCAAACCGACACATGCACACCTCTACAATTTAATTAAGATTATTTAATTAAGATTATTTCTCTCAAATTGCTCAAACCGACACATGCACACCTCTACAATTTAATTAAGATTATTTAATTAAGATTATTTCTCTCAAATTGCTCAAACCGACACATGCACACCTCTACAATTTAATTAAGATTATTTAATTAAGATTATTTCTCTCAAATTGCTCAAACCGACACATGCACACCTCTACAATTTAATTAAGATTATTTAATTAAGATTATTTCTCTCAAATTGCTCAAACCGACACATGCACACCTCTACAATTTAATTAAGATTATTTAATTAAGATTATTTCTCTCAAATTGCTCAAACCGACACATGCACACCTCTACAATTTAATTAAGATTATTTAATTAAGATTATTTCTCTCAAATTGCTCAAACCGACACATGCACACCTCTACAATTTAATTAAGATTATTTAATTAAGATTATTTCTCTCAAATTGCTCAAACCGACACATGCACACCTCTACAATTTAATTAAGATTATTTAATTAAGATTATTTCTCTCAAATTGCTCAAACCGACACATGCACACCTCTACAATTTAATTAAGATTATTTAATTAAGATTATTTCTCTCAAATTGCTCAAACCGACACATGCACACCTCTACAATTTAATTAAGATTATTTAATTAAGATTATTTCTCTCAAATTGCTCAAACCGACACATGCACACCTCTACAATTTAATTAAGATTATTTAATTAAGATTATTTCTCTCAAATTGCTCAAACCGACACATGCACACCTCTACAATTTAATTAAGATTATTTAATTAAGATTATTTCTCTCAAATTGCTCAAACCGACACATGCACACCTCTACAATTTAATTAAGATTATTTAATTAAGATTATTTCTCTCAAATTGCTCAAACCGACACATGCACACCTCTACAATTTAATTAAGATTATTTAATTAAGATTATTTCTCTCAAATTGCTCAAACCGACACATGCACACCTCTACAATTTAATTAAGATTATTTAATTAAGATTATTTCTCTCAAATTGCTCAAACCGACACATGCACACCTCTACAATTTAATTAAGATTATTTAATTAAGATTATTTCTCTCAAATTGCTCAAACCGACACATGCACACCTCTACAATTTAATTAAGATTATTTAATTAAGATTATTTCTCTCAAATTGCTCAAACCGACACATGCACACCTCTACAATTTAATTAAGATTATTTAATTAAGATTATTTCTCTCAAATTGCTCAAACCGACACATGCACACCTCTACAATTTAATTAAGATTATTTAATTAAGATTATTTCTCTCAAATTGCTCAAACCGACACATGCACACCTCTACAATTTAATTAAGATTATTTAATTAAGATTATTTCTCTCAATTTAATTAAGCAAAAAAATGAAGAAGGGAAGATAGTGTTAAGAATAGAATGAAAAAAAGGAAGAAGGGAAAATAGTGTTAAGAATAGAATGAAAAAAAGGAAGAAGGGAAAATAGTGTTAAGAATAGAATGAAAAAAAGGAAGAAGGGAAAATAGTGTTAAGAATAGAATGAAAAAAAGGAAGAAGGGAAAATAGTGTTAAGAATAGAATGAAAAAAAGGAAGAAGGGAAAATAGTGTTAAGAATAGAATGAAAAAAATGAAGAAGGGAAGAGAGTGTTAAGAAGGGAAAAAAATGAAAAAAATGCCTTGTTAAGAATAGACTTTCATGGGCAAAGGCCAGATGTATATGCCTAAACATACAAAGGTTTGCACTATAATTACCAAAACAAACAGTAATTACACATTTCTATTTTTTAATTTTAAATAAAGTTGCATAAAAAGATAATATTGTAAGAGAAATTTATTGTTAGAAAAATGTTCTACAACAGATTCTCTTCACAAAAATTTACTAACAATTCAAAAAATCTGGAAAAATCTGGAATGAAGCATCAAAAAATCTGGAATAGACTTTGAGAAATTCAAACAACATTTCTCATCACAATGTTATACTAGCACAACAACAAAAAACAATTGAAAGCCTTCAAAAGAATCTATCCAACACAAGAAAAATCTGGAATGTTTTCCAGTGGACACTGTTGTGCAAACAAACAAAAGAATCTATCCATATATAAAGTTGAATTCAACAAAACAAGTATAACAACTTTATTTCAAACTTCTACCTTCAAAACAATCAAGATGAGAGACAGTGAGGGAATTCCAAACACAGAAACCACAAAATTCCTTTAATAGATTGACTAATGTCTCAGATTACTAATGTCTCTAGGCTCTTCATATATCTTATAAAACGAGTTCAACATACACAAAATGCCCAAATCAAGCAAATCTTGATTTGTTCTTATTCTTTGCATGAATCACAGAAGAAGGGAAGAGAGTCAAACCAAATCTGTGTTCGTCCCAAGCCTGTTTGTCTTCGTCGCCTCGCCTCTCCCATTCGATTCACCCTCGCCTCTTCCGTTCGATTCGCCCTCGCTTCGTCTGTTCAGCTCTACTTCATCTCAGAGGGGCTAGGGCACAACCAAACCAAAGGGGCTGAAAAATAAAAGGGAATTTCAAATTTTGGGGAAAAATTAAAAAAAAAAAACTAATGAAAACGACGCCGTTTCGGTAAGGGCGACAGGAAAGGGCTACTGAAGATCTGAATTCATGCTTGGGGTACCAGGACTTGGAGCTGGTATTCCAATCCAAAATTGGAACAATGCTTCACAAAATAATAATAATAATAATTAGGAGAATTTACAATTAATGGGTATTTTTTCAAAAATAATTAAATATTCATGAAGAAATTTATAATTTTAATTATTATAGTATGTAAAATTTATCATGAATCTATAATTAGTTTTTAAAAATATTACTGATTTGTTATTTTCTCAAATAATTAACCATTAGAAAGGTAACATTTTAATTAATATCTTTTAAGGTTGACAAATTTGTGCTTTCCTTTGTAATGTGGGAACATATTTATTTTGAGTGTGATTTCTCTATTATAAAACGGTGATGTAAGCGACGGTCAATATTTAGATGTGGTTCTCAACCGATTATGGAGACACTATCGACAATTTTCAATTATCATAGCATTGGCTCTAAATATATTTGAGACAACACAAATAGATGCTTTAAAGATAGTGCCAAAAATAGAAAGAGAAATGAACACACACAAAGAGATGACAAAGAGATTGTGTATTAAAAAAAAAAAGGTAGTAGGATTTTTAGGATATAAGATCATTTTTAATCATTTATCTCAAAGCTTTTCATTATTCTTTTAAAATTAAAATTCTAAGAATCTTAAATAGCGAACAAACTTTCAATATGTTAAAACTCTGACAGAATATATATTTTTAATTTTCCCTAGATGTTAGAAAGGTAAATATTTTCTCCCCTATTATAGAAATCATATCAAGTAGCCCGCCCAGTGCCAAACCGCACCCGCCGCCCAAGCTTAAACCATTGACATAAGGTTTTAGAGATCATATGATGGAATGTCCTAATTATAAGAATTGTATTGGGTTATAAGATAATATATTTTTAGGTAAATTACATCTACACCCACTTAAGATTAATTTTAATACAGATACCTCTTTAAAATCCTAACAAAAAGCCTAATAGAATTCACGACAGTGGAACCTCTCAAAATCAGTGAAAATTTTGTGTGATTAAGAAATTTTTTTCTCTACTTTATTACGAGGTTTGTCAATCTGCTTGATTTTTTTTTTCTATTACCACTTTTCACACACATAATACAATCCATTTTCATGCTTTTTTGATTGATTTTTTGTCATTCATCCATGACCTCACTGTATTTGTATGCTCTCTGTTGGTGAAAATACCAGAAAAAATATATTTTATTGATAAATAATGCAAAGAAAAAGAGATACAAATAGATCAGGCTGAGGCACGGATATCTCGTTTTCTTTAAGGAGACCAAACCCACTGTGATTAGAAGAACTCAAATACTGATGCAGCAGTCATAAAACTATGACCTGTCCCCTATAGGATACAATAGCCCGACCACTTGTCGTATGGTTCAAGCCAACTCTACACAAGATGGTGAACCCAAAGCTCCACCAAGAAAAAACACCGTTTTTTACTAGTAATCTCTCTTGTATAGAAAATAGTTTATGTGTTGATTTGTTATTGAAGAAAAGAGTAGAAGAGGGAACTATTTATAGGCCACTAGGATATACAATTGACCATGAACCTAGAGAAATGAGAGTGTACCCAAACATGAATTCACCACCAAGTTCATAAATTATAATTAATATTAATTCATGAACAAAACCAAAGCATTGAATCTTCATTCAAGAACAAGATAAAATTCATGAGTAAGAACCAAGGAAGATTCATGAACAAAATGAATAAATAAATAAATGATATTCAAATGAACCAACAATCCTCCACCCATTTTAATATCAACAAGGACAAGAGAGATTACCAAACAAAGATAGACTATTATGCATCATGAAGGTATGCTCTGCATTGAACCTTCATTAGTGAAACAGCAACCTCTACTCCAGAGTCAGTAGTGGTCTCAGACTTGAACTATGACTGCTTAGAGGAAATAAAGTATTACTCCTCACACATAATAATGCAGGTGTTGACATGAGCTTTAATAGCCAACACATTACGGCCTTGTGCTTATCCCAGTTTTCATGAGCATATTTGAGAATAAGTCTTGTTCTCATAGAAAGCGGCCCCACTTTCATGCTCACATAGGTGAAATCTGTTAAGGATGTTCCTGTAATTGACACACCCCACTCAACAAGAGCTACAAAATTTCATTAAGAGTATAAAAACTCAACCCTCCAACATTACAAGACAAATGCACTTACATCATAGGGATGGATAACAAAATATTAAGGAGTGCATTTTTGACAACCACCATATGATTTGTTCTTCCCTTTGAACCTAGTTACAGGATCTCTGATCCCTAGGTTGGGTATCCTCGTACATGATTTTTGATTTTATAGGCTTCAAACCCATCCCCCTCGATGTGTTCCAGACTCCATCTCTCACCAAGGTCTTGGTTAACGGATCTGCAAGATTATCACAAGATCTTACATAATTCACAGTTATGATGCCATTACTCAAATAGGATTTCACATTACTGTGTTTCCTTCGAATAGGTCTGGATTTACCATTATAAAAATGGTTATTCACTATACCAATAGCAACAGTGCTATCACAACGAATTAACACAGGAGGAATTGGCTTTTCCTAAAATGGAATTTCATGTAAGAAATCTCTTAACCAATTCGCTTTCTCACATGCTGAAGCTAACGCTATAAGTTCAGCTTCCATAGTAGAATTAGTAATTATAGTCTGTTTTTTAGACTTCTAACATATAGCACCACCACCCAAGGTAAAAATAAAACCCGAGGTAGAGAGAGAATTACCTGACAAAGTGTTCCAATCGGCATCACTATATCCCTCAAGTACCGCAGGATACTTGTTATAAAACAAACCATAATTTTTGGTACCAGATAAATATCTCATAATTCTTCCCATGACAAGCCAATGATCTTGACTTGGCTTGCTAGTAAACTTGCTAAGTACTCCAACAACATATGCAATGTCAGGTCTAGTACAGTTAGTAACATATCTCAAACTACCAATCATGCTAATATATTCCTTTTGATTAACCACTTTTTTTTCATTTGTTACAACAGATAAATGTATTCTTGCATCAAAAGGAGTAGCAACATATTTACAGTCTAGAAAATTATATTTCTTTAAAATTTTCTCAACATAATGTGACTGGTCAAGAAAAATATCATCATTAGTCTTGGTAATTTTAATTCCCAAAATAAAATTGACTTCACGAAGATCTTTCATATCAAAGTGGCTATTAAGTATATTTTTAGTCTCATTTATAATATGCAAATTAGAGCCAAAGATAAGTAGATCATCCACATATAGGTTAATAATTACATGTGCATTCTCACAAGTTTTATAATATATGCACTTATCACATTCATTACTCTTATAGCCATTCTTAAACATGCAGGAATCAAATTTTTCATGCCACTGTTTAGGAGCTTGTTTTAAACCATAAAGGGATTTAGTTAGCTTACACACCTTGCTTTCTTGGCCAGGCTCCACAAAGCCTTCGGGTTGGTCCATGTAAATCTCCTCATCTAGATCTCCATTTAAAAATGTTGTTTTCACATCCATTTGATGAATTTTTAAATCATGAATTGTAGCCATAGCTATCAACAGTCTAATGGATGTAATTCTAGTAACCGGAGAAAAAGTATCAAAGAAATCAAGATCAACTTGTTGCTTAAAACCTTTACCGACAAGCCTCACTTTATATTTATCTATAGTTCCATCCGGTTTAAGTTTTTTACGAAGGACCCATGTACACCCAATAGTTTTACAACCTGGAGATAAATCCACTAGATTCCATGTTTTATTTGAATGTAGTGAATCTATCTCATCATTTACAGCCTCTTTCTAGAAAATAACATCAGGTGATGATAAAGCTTCTTGCACCGTAAGAGGAATTTCTTCCACATTGTAAAGATAATAGTCAAGGCCAAAATCCTTTTCAACTCTAGCTCGTTTAATCCTCCTTGGTTGGATTTGAAAATTTTCTTGTTCTTGAAAAACTTGAGAAGGAGTAGAAGAGCTAGGCATGGATAAAATATTTTCAAAAATTATTTGACCCCCATTATTTCTAGATTTGAAAGGAAATTTATTTTCATGAAAAATAGCATCACCTGGTTCAAAAATAAGATTATTTTTCATATCAAAAAATCTATAAGCTATACTATGCAACGCATACCCAAGAAAAGCACAGGTGGTAGCTCGTTCACCCAATTTAAGTCGTTTAGGATCTGCAAGTCTCACAAAAGCTAAACAACCCCAAACCCTCAATAACTTAGATTTGGTTTATGCCCCCGCCACAACTCATGAGGTATAATTTTTGTCTTTTTATGTGGCACTCTATTTATTACATGGCAAGCTGTCAAAATAGCCTCGCCCCAAAGATTTGAGGGAGCACCTGAATCAATAAGCATAGCATTCGTCAAATCAATTAACGTTCTATTTTTTCTTTCAGCTACGCCATTAGATGAAGGTGAATATGGTGGAGTAGTCTCATGAATAATTCCCAATGACTGAACAAAAGAGTTGAATCCAAGAGATTCATACTTCCCGCCTCTATCATTTCTAATTCTCTTAATCTTTTTACCAAATTGATTTTTCCACTTCAAGAAGGAATTCTTTAAATTTCTCAAAAGTATCACTTTTATTTTTTAATAAATATACGTTTGTGTATTTTAAAAAATCATCAATAAAAGTGATAAAATATTGGTTACCACCCCAAGTTAAAATTCCTTCAAACTCACACAAATCAGTATGAAATAATTCTAGCAATTCGGTATTTTTTTCAACACTTTTATGAGGCCTCTTGGTAATTTTTTCTTTACTGCAAACTTCACATTTCTCAAAAATTTTTGTCACTTTAGGAATTAATCCTAAACTACTCATGATTCCCACATATTTACTGTTAATATGACACAAGCGAGTATGCCAAAAATTAATAGAAGACAAAGTATAAGTGGTGTCATAGTAATAATTATAAAATTAATCAGGAAGGAAATTTAAGAGATAAAATTGACATTTATACTCATATGTATTATAGGAAGCCACTTTTGCTTCATGTGCCTCGTAGTCTTCATCATTCATCTCCTCAGTTGGGATTTTGTTTGGGTTCTTCTCGGTAAGAACATATGCAACTTTCAAAAGACTAAGGTAAAAAAGAACTTTGCCTTTCCACCTCTTAAAATGAACTCCCTTGAACTTGAAAGGCTTGTTGAGATCTCCAATTCCATCATTGGTTTTTTCTGGTACTTGATCCATGGTTTGATGGTTTTCAAGCTTTAAAGACAAACCATGCATGAGTTTTGCCTTTGAATTTGTATTTGGAAGCTCAAGACTCTGTTTTGAAAACCTAGAAAATTTGCATACCGCTCGAGCGAACATTTCGAGCATACAGTAGTTTTGCAGTCTCTTACAGACCACTCGAGCAGCCACTTGGTGGCTTGAGTGAACCCTTTGTATGTTGTCGGACTGCTCGAGCGTATTTTTCACCTATTCAGTACTTTTGCAGACAGAGCAATCCGCTTGAGCGACCAAAGATGTGCTCGAGCGGCCAGGCCAAATTCAGCATATTTTTTAAGACATACTGTCACGACCTAAACCCGCCCCTATGGGTTTAGCATCGTAACCGGCCAGTTATCTGTGATTACCAAAGGCTTGCTAAACAGTGAGGACAGTAATACAGAGTAAGGGGCTGGCGGAAGCCATACAATAATAAAAGATGTCCAATGAGCTGTGACAAACTGAATGCAAAAAAGCTTTTATGAACAAGCCACATTCATAACTGAAACATATATACAACCATCATATACACAAACATTCAGGTTAGGGACCTAATCCCTTCACCGTAACTGTACAGTCGAGTCTAAAACACTTATTACAAAACAGAGATAGAAGTGTGGAACTGAGACACCCCAGAGCAGCCTTAGCTTGAACAGACTTGGAACCTCGAAGTGAGGCACAAAGGTTGGCTTGACAAAACGGGAGCTTAACTTGACGCTCCTAGCTTCGGTCCGATGCCTAGACACCTACATATAAATATAAACAGTGAGCTAAAGCCCAGTGAATAACATATGCGTAAAGGGGTTAAGAATGAATGTCCTTTCAGTAATTAAAACAGTCAATTGTATCAGTAAATCAGTTATTCAATTAGTGGCTCATATTCTATGCCATAACAGTTATTTAGAAACCATAATAGTCATATGTGGTACATCCAATAACAAAACAGTACAGTAGGCCTTGACAGATCGAACAGTCAGTTGATGGCCATTAAACAGTAAATAGTAGTGGTCCTAACATTGGAACCAACAGAGATCTCTGTAACAGTAGCAGTAACAGTACAGTAACAGTAAGTTGCTAAGGATGCCACGAATACAGTTTACAAATAGGACAAACATTCATTCAGTAAACGATGCTATTTCAGAAAGCAGTATAATCAATCGTTCAGAAATAGTTATAATTGAACGTATCTTTACAACATTGTTACTCACAGAGTACTGGGCTACAGATAGGCTAGTCAGCATCCTCGGGTGCCAACCCTACACAGTTGCAGAACGAACACACGCATACTAAGTTACTCTCTTGGGATTAATGGCTTAGCCCCTTAACTTGACTTGGTGTGGTTCTATAACATTATCCTCATTAAGATACCTTAAACATGGCCTAAGAATGCCTAGGATGGAATGAGGATGCAAAGATGTACTTTAAAACACTTTTCAAAATTTGCTGACAACAGGGGTCTCGCTCGAGCGTGGCTTTCTTCGCTCGAGCGAGCTTGCCAAAACAGAGGGGTCGAGCGTAAACTCCTTCGCTCGAGCGGTCTATAAAAATACAAAAGTACTGGATGTTGAAAATCCCCGCTCGATGCTCGCTCAAGCGTGAGACTCGACTCTTCGCTCGAGTATGGGTCTCGTCGCTCGAGCGTGCGTCTGCGTGCAAAAAAACCTGAGAGCTTGCAATCTACGCTCGAGCCAACATTCTGTCGCTTGAGCGTGGAATCCTTCGCTCGAGCGAGGAAGCCAAAATCTAGGTTTTCCAGATTCGCCTTCAAAGCTCAAACCAAGAATTCAACACATCAAAACTCAACCTTTTGGGCCAATTTTCTGGAAAACACTTGGAAACTCATAATACAACATGTTTTGAAAATCATTTGATAAAATCAAGGCCCAAAAGTAAGCCAATTGCACACCAAATTAAATGTAGACATGAAGAACAATGCAAAATCATACGTGCATGAGTTCCCATGAACTCTAATGTTTCAAAACAAGATCAAATGCAAGTTTGAGCTCAAGAACATGATCAATTCATGGACCCCTACCAAGATATGAACATGCATGAAGAAATTCCCATGAAAACAACCTCAAAATTCAAGAATGTGTACATGCATGCATGAATTAATTTTCAATTCAACTTTTTAAGCCATATCTTGGCTCTAATCTCCAATATTCCCATGAACCATGCAAGAAATAACTCAAATTCACAATTAAGAGAAAGGATTCCCTACCTTAGGTCTTGAACTCTAAGTGTGCTAGCTCAATTTTGCAATTATCCTTCAATCCTTCTAATTCCAAGTCAAAATCTAGATGAACTCAAGTTTCCTCCTAATCTCCCTCTCTCTCTCTCGGTTTTGGTCTTGAGGAAATGGATGAGATGATGCAACAAAATGATATAAAATCAACTAATGGCCTAAAATGCCCACTAGTGGCAAAAAATGCAAATAACTCAAACTAATGTGTTTTAACATTATTTAATCTAATTTAATCGTTCCAAATCAAATTTTAATTAAGGCTACCATAAAATTACATAAATCCTAATTAGCATATAACACTAACCAATTTTTGAATCAGTCGTCGGTAAGGCTTTCAATTCACAATTCGAAATCAAAACATGAATAGATCATTTAATGACAAACAGACAGAAATGCAATTAAGCAACATGCTCATGCAATCAGTTCAGAATTTCAGCTTAATCAATTAGTTATCATGCTCAATCATAGTTTAGCACTAATCAGAGGTGAGGGTTGTCACAGTCTTCCTTCCTTAAAAAGAGTTTGGTCCTCCAAACTTGAATTACCTTCATTCTGGAAGAACACTGGATTTAGGGAGAACAATTGAGGATATCTTTTCATCATATCGTCTTCCCTTTCCCAAGTGGCATAAACGCCACCGTGGTTTTGCCAATCCACTTTCACTAATGGGATTTCTTTATTTCTCAACTTCTTGATTCGTCGATTTACAATCTGAATAAGCCGTTCTTCATAAGTGTAGTCATCACTTAGCACTACACGGGTAGACTCAATAACATGGAAAGGATCCCGAAGATAATCCCTCAACATTGAAATATGGAAGACATTATGCATATGCTCTATTTCAGGAGGAAGCGCTACTTGATACGCCACCGGATTAATCTTTTCAATAATTTCATACGGCCCAACATATCTCGGAAACGAGTCTGCCCTTTCATTGGTGTCACTTTAACAAAAACATGATCACCCACTTCATATTTCCTGTTTCGTCTCTGGACATCCGCATAACTTTTCTATCGGCTTTGTGCAGTTTTCAGCCTTTGTTGAATCAGTTTTACCTTTTCTGTTGTCTTATGTACAATCTCGGGCCCAAGCAAAGGCCCATTTCCAACTTCTGCTCAGCAAATAGGAGATCGACATTTTCTGCCATATAAAGCCTCGAAAGGCGCCATACCAATGCTCGAATGAAAACTGTTGTTGTAGGCAAATTCAGCTAAAGGTAAATGGCTTTCCCAATTTTCTTGGAAATCAAGAACACACATACGCAGTAAATCTTCCTGAGTCTGGATGGTTCTTTCTGATTGGCCATCTATCTGAGGATGGTATGCACTACTCAGTATCAGTTCAGTATCCAATGTCGTTTGCAGACTTTGTCAAAATCTTGATGTAAACTTTGAGTCCCTATCAGAAACAATAGACAGAGGCACTCTGTGCAATCTAATAATCTCATCAATATAAATTGTAGCTAATTTGTCCACATTATAAATTGTTTTGATAGGTAAGAAGTGAGCAGATTTAGTCAATCGATCAACAATAACTCAAATTGAGTCCATACCTTCACTAGAGAGAGGTAATCCAACAATGAAATCCATAGTGATATGTTCCCATTTTCACTCTGGTATTGGTAAGGGCTGAAGTAAGCCCGCGGGTCCTTGATGTTCAGCTTTGACTTGTTGGCAATATAGACATTTCGATACAAAGTCAGCAATCTCTTTCTTCATTCCCGGCCACTAGAAATTAAGTTTCAAGTCTTGGTACATTTTTGTATTTCCTGGATGGATGGAAAGTTTTGAGTTGTGGCCCTCCTACAAAATTCGCCTTTTCAGTTCAGATTCATTTGGTACACACAACCTTCCCTGGAATTTCAATACATTGTTTTCAAATTTAAAGTCTGGCCTTGGTTTCGATTCCCGTTCATCAATGATCTTTCTCAGAAAGTTATTTTGTTGTTTTTTCTCTTTAATCTCCTCAATAAGTGCCGGTTGGGCAGAAATAGCAGCCAATGTTTCACCTTGTTCTCGTAAAAGAATCTCAACTTCAAATTTCTTAAGATCACACAACAGTTCTTTCTGTCCAGTGAGCAAACACGCCAAATTCCCAATTGATTTCCGACTCAGTGCATCAGCAACGGTGTTAGCTTTCCCCGGATGGTACAAAATTTGCAAGTCATAGTCTTTTATCAGTTCTAACCATCTCCGCTGCCTCATGTTCAACTCTTTCTGTATAAAGAAATACTTCAAACTCTTGTAATCTGTGTACACTTCACATGTTCCCCCATATAGGTAGTGGCGCCAAATTTTCAATACAAAAACCACTGCAGCAAGTTCTAGATCATGAGCAGGGTAGTTCTTTTCATGTGGTCTCAGTTGTCAGGAAGCATACGCGATCACTTTACCGTTCTGCATTAATACACATCCCAAACCCTTATAAGAAGCATCACTAAAAATAGTAAAGAATGTGGTTCTTGTATGGTTCATGGGAAGCAAATATGAGAATGTGGTTCACGTGTACAAGTTATAAGGAATGGACTAAATAAGAATCAATGTAAAGAAAGCTAAAACATGATGGCTATATGAATATGTAATGATAAGACGTGTTTTGTGCTATGTACGTTTTTTATTGTAGGTCGGGAATTGGAGACTAACCAACCGTTTCTGGAGGCCCATTGTGAGTAACATTATTGTAAAGATATGTTCATATGAATTATATTCCAAACGTGATTTGATAAGTTATGATTTCTGAAATGATATTTGTTTACGTGAATGAATGTTCTATGTTTGAAATCTATTATGGCATCCATAGGTAGTCCAAAGTCGTGAGAGACAGCATGTTAATGCGAGTCCATGATATATATGTGATTACGAAATCTCGTTAGCCACTTTATTGTGGTGATATGTGTTTAATCGGTATCCGGAACCGATTACTCTAGTCGAATGACGACGTGATATGTTCTATTGGATGTACCATTATTATGTTTGGATATGAGAATTGATTCTGTTGTGATCTGTTTTATGAATATGATATGTTCGAAATATGTTCACTAATCTCTTTACCTTAATGTTATTCACTGGACTTTAACTCACTGTGTGTATATATATGTATAGGTGAGCGTTCTGGTGATCAGGCTTGAAGACTTTTGTTTGGATCTATGTTTTGTTGTCAACCAACCATTGTGCCTCATGTAGAGGTTTCTAAAGTGTCGCGAGTTATAAGCCTTGGTTGTTTTTGTATATAAGATTTTTTGTTTTTGTTTTTGTTTTTTTTTTTTTGTTGTACTTAAGATGCTATAGTTAAGTGTGTGGGTATAACGTGAGACTGATTTTGGTTATATATATAAAGTTTTAAAAATCTCTATCTTATATAAGTCAGCACAGCTCGATGGACGATGTATGTTCTTATTTAACTTTCGCTAGCCCCTTATTTTGTTAATCTGTTTCAGAGGCCTTTGGTAATCTAGGATTACTAGCCGGTTATAACGCTAAACCTATAGGGACGGGTTTGGGTCGTGACATTTTCTCTCTTCTCTCTTTCTCAATCACTTTTTTTTTTTCATACCCATTTATTCAATTATAAAAAAAAAAATATCAAATCATCCCAAACTCAAATTTCAAAATTATTTTCAAAATATACAACCAAACAAATTTTTAAATTTTCTAAACTCACTTTAGAAAATTATTTTTGAAACAATATCTCAAAACACAAACCAAACAAGGCCTTAGATTTTTTAATTATTTTTCTTCTATTATTTATTACAAAAACTACCAAAATTGCTAATATATAAAAATAAATTCCAGAAAAATGTTTTCAATAAAATATTTCTTATGTTTGGTTCCTTGAAACTAATGTAATAATTTTTATATAAGTGGTGGTAGTGGCAACAACAACAATAGTCATGATGACAATGTTGATATGATAACATTGATAAGAGTTTAGTTTAAAAACGTTTTTTACTTACTTTTTATTATTTATTACAAAAACTACCAAAATTGCTAATATATAAAATAAAGGAAAAATTAGTCTAAGGTCCCTCTCCCACTTTTAATATTGGAAGAGATCCACAATGTTATTTTATGATGTCTAAGGTCCTTCAACACCAAACCCATATATCACAGACAAATTTTAGAAGAAACGAAAGGGCTTCAAAACTATCTTCAAAAACTAAGTTTGGTCTCTCTCTTCTCACTCTCTGCTTCCTCTCTCTCCTACATCAATGGCAGCTGGGTTGGTATCCAATGGCCAGTCAACCGATAGGTCATCTGCTGATCCATCATTGATGAAATTACAACACACTCATTGAATCACTTCATATCAAAAAGAATTTTTGGTCAAACTTCTACTCAAATTTACGATTGAAAATGCCTTGGGCCTCAAAAAACATATAAAGTAATGGGTAGCCTCAAAATAAAGTCACAAAACCCAAACAGACAAGTTGGGAGAATCGATCCCTTCCCTGAAAATCATCCGCCGTAAACTCAGTGTAGTCTTTGGCATGGCTTCTTCGACAGAGCAGCAGCCTCTAAAAAAGCGAAAGCTGTATGAGCCACCGGTATCAGAACCAGCGCAAGAAGAAATCCTCGCCAATCCGGTGGATGTGGATTGAGCGGATTGACGGTTTGGCGGATGGATGCGAATCGGATTGGCGGTTTAAAATTTTATAAATTTTCAACATAATTCAACTTGTGCACTTCCTAAAAAAAAAAGTATTACAGTCAATAACTTAAAAAAGTATTACAATAACTATATACCTCATCCAAAAAAGAAAATTTGAAATTTTAGAGTATCACAATCACTGCATGTCTTATCCACATATTACAATCACAGCATGATTCATCCACAAAAAGTATTACAATATATGATTCTTAAAATAAAAAAACGATTCAAACTACCAAAACCATGAACAGAGTAGTAGTAGAGATTGTTTGTCTCTGTATTATTACATCTATATATGTTTTTGAAAACAAAACCAACCAGCATATATCATATTTTCTATTTATTATTTTTAGAGTTAGATTTAAAAATAAAAAAAATATAGATAAATAATACGTTTGTTTTTTCCAATTCAAAAAATATATTCAAGTTGAAAACTTTTTTTCAACGGAATATTTAAACTCATTTTCAATTGAAAACACAAACAAAATATTTAAACAAATTGAAAACACAAACTCTTATAAATTACTAGGGGTGTTCGCGGTTTGGCGGTTCAGTTGCGGCCAAAAGAATTTCAAATTCGCTATCCGTCTGCCAAATTGGCGGATTGGAGAAAATCAATCCGCAACCGTCCGCTCGTCATCACGGATCCGTCTAAAATGTGGCAGATCGGTTCGGTTCGATCGATTTAGACGGATCGATATATCCGCTGCTCACCTCTAATTAGGGGTGGTACTATGGTTATTACACCAAAATGTTGAGGGTTAATTTGGAAAACAACGAATTAAGGCAATGGGACAATGAAGAAAATGATTAGAAGTCAAAAAGATTAACGGAAGGAGTCCAATGGTGCGTGCTATTGCCTGAAGGTGGGAAATCCGCAATCAAGGACTAATATCTTGACAGGTGTCAGATAACTAAACTGTACACTTGGCTTTGATCTAGAAGATCTATCAATGTCACTGTCTTCATGCACCAAGGATCCTCTAGAGTAATTTTTTCCTAAAGTTTCCTAGAGTACCACATTGTGTGGTTGAGATTTACTGGCAAGTCTTGATGTGACTTGCCAGTAAGACTTGCCAGTAAATCTCAACCACACAATGTGGTACTCTAGGAAACTTTTGCCAGTAAATCTCAACCACACAATGTGGTACTCTAGGAAACTTTAGGAAAAAATTACTCTAGAGGATCTTTGCTCGTCTTCATGGTAGGTGAGAGGTACTATTAGAGAAGTCATTGGGTGTTATGGTAAATTAGAGGTACTATTAGAGAAGTCATTGGGTGTTATGGTAAATTGATACATGTTCTCCAGCCAAAATTAGTTGTTAAAATCCAATTTTATGTTAGTGGATTGGATTATAGGATCGGATTAACATTTTAAAGATTTTATTTTTTAAAATAAAATAAAATAATAATGTATCTTGATAAAAAGAAGGATGTTGCAATTAATTTTACCACCACCATCTATAGCCTTCTTTATCTAGCGGCGTAGCTAGGAATTCAACGAAAAGGGGTACAAATTAATAACGTTATTTTTTTTTCTTCATAATAAGATAAATGTGAATTTTAAATTAAAGGATTTGAGATTAAATTTTATACAAATATTGGGGAGTAACTATTTTATAGGTGGATTGGAAAATTAAAAAAAAAAAGAAGATAAGTTGAGATAGAAATGATATATTTTAGTAGAGAAATTCTATAAAACATACCGTAAAAAAAGTGTCTATCATATGTCACAATTATAATCTTCGTAGTCTTTAATTATAACATATTATAGTGTTAAATATAATTTAATTATAACTTCTTGTGGTTGTTATTTTGGTTATGACTATATATCAAATAATAATTAGTTATGACTCATTCTGATATTAGTTATGACCTATTGTAATTTTTATTTTATTTTTTAATAATTGAAGATGTGTTACTTGATTATAATTTATATAATGATCATTTTAGTTATGAATGGAAAGAAACACATTGAGAATAAACTCCATATGTCAAATATAACTAACAATCCAATAAATTCCATATCTTGATTGAAATTAATTATGTTTACATATCAATAATGATAGACATTACCATTATATTAAAATTTTCATAGAAAATAATATGACTTATCATTATCTTTTTATTTTTAATCAAAATAATTATTATTATTCTCATAATTTTAAAAATGTCCTTGATATTTCACTTTAAATAATATTTTTACAAAATTTTTTATTTAAAATATTTTCTTTATGTTAAAAACAAAAAATCCCAAAACCTATATGAATGGAAAGAAACATATGGAGGATAAACTCCATATGTCAAATGTAACTAACAATCCAATAAATTTCATATCTTGATTGAAATTAATTATGTTTGCATGTCAATAATGATAGACATTACCATTATATTAAAATTTTTATAGATAATAATATGACTTACCATAGTCTTTTTATTTTCAATCAAAATAACCATTATTATTCTCATAATTTAAAAAATGTCATTGATATTTCACTTTAAATAATATTTTTATAAATTTTTTTATTTAAAATATTTTCTTTATATTAAAAAAAAAAAGTTCCCAAAATCCAAGGGGGGCACGTGGCCCCCCCGGGCCTAAGGTGCCTCCGCTATTGACACCAAGGGAACCCATAATTAAGGCAAAAAAAAACATAACCTCAAAAAGTTGCTGAGCAGTGCCGTTGTTTTCCCGTTGCATCTCTAATTGTGCCCACGCCTGTACCAGAAAAAGTAGAGGGATACAAGAAAACAAACTTCAATGAACCCTGCAACATGAAACAGAAAATCATCCTCACAACAACAAAACGTTGCCTTAAGAAGAACACTTACAAGCCAGCTTGCACAGCTTTTGGGATTAGATTTGGTGGCCTGCTTGAATAAATACCTCGCCTGCTCATAACGGGTTGCTTTAACCTCAAGCAATGCAAGTGTCTGGTATATGTACTCGTTTCCACCACAATATTTGAGACCTTTACCAAGGAGATTTCTTGCCTTCTTTATATTTCCTTGTTTTAGCTCCAAAACTGCCCATCCATGCCAGGCTGCAATATGTCTCTTATCAGCAACAGTGGCAGCATCAAATAATTCTCGAGCTCTCCTTACATTTCCGATCTTATTTTCCAGAACAGCCCAACACTGTTTTCAAAAGAATGAGTCCATGTAAACTTCTAATGCAAAATATATGGATAATAATAAATAATAATAATGAAAGGATAAGGAGGCAACAGCCACATTAACTCTACTTACCTAACCAAAAACCAAACATGTGTAATTGACTTAACAGAGTTTGCTTAAATCTAAGTTAAAATGATAAATAAAAATCTAATAATTTCTCCATATCCGGAGGGGTAAATTGTGTAATTTTAAAAATAATGATATTAATAAAGATAAAAAATGATGTTGTCACTACTAGAAAACTGGACTTTTGAGTCGGCAACATGCCGTCGCATTGAGGCTAAATGTTTTAAAAAAATTGCCGACTCAAAAAGTGGTTAAATGTTTTAAAAAAATTTAACCCACAATTTTCTCATTGAGGCTCCCAAGTTTCGGACACACTCCATTTGGACAATTTGACCCGAAGTCACCGCACTAAGCCCATTTGACCACCATACCTCTTTCAGATATTAAATGAGATATATATTATTTATAGTATATACACTCAATATTAATATAAAAGTATATGTATAAATAAATATATTTACTAAATATAATCAAGTAAATATATATATATCTTGGCTATAATTTTTTTTTTTTTGCTACGGCGTCAGTTGCCAACACAAAAAGGTATAATTTTTTGTGTCGACACAAATTTGCCGACGCAAAAGGTCTATGCCGACTCAAAAGGTCTATCTTTTGCGTCGGTAAATTCAACCGACTCAAATAATGCTATCAAATATTAATTTTTTGTGTCGGCCAACGGTGCCGACGCTAAAGGTTTAGTATTTGAGTCGGTAACTCTGTGCCGTCTCAAAAAGGCTACCTTTTGCGACAGTAAAATTTGCCGACTCAAAAAACCGACTCAAAAGGCACTTTCTTTAGTAGTGAGAGTTTGGATTTCAAATGTTGGAAATAAACATAAATTAAGCTTTAAGGTGGGTGTCCAAAAAAATAAATAAATGCAAAATACTTAGAACTGGGTCCAAAGAAAAAAAAATAAAAATTAGGACCACTCCATGGCTTTTATTGCTTTTGAAAAAAACAGGTTCGTTTATAATGGTCCAAACTAGGGATTGTTTGAGAAGCCATTAAATAAGTATATTTGTTAATTTGGCAACCCAATTAAAAGTAAAAAATTAGCTTTTAATTTATTTTGGGTCACATTACTTTTCATATTTTTATGGGATTATTTAGAGTGTTCTAAATAAGTGTACTTTTTGACTTTTTAGGCTAAAAAGTTGAGGAAAAAAAGATGGTTGTTTGAGATAATTTTTTGACTTTTTACGAAAAAAATGTATTAAAAAATTGTATAAATTAGTGTATAGAAGAAGATTGGAATAGACTAGGCTGTACAGTGGGATGAATTAAGGGACATCATGTGGAGAGTATAGGCTATGAGATGGTTTCTTACTTTTTGGGCATTGAATTGGAGGTGCTGTTCGGCCCGTAAGGGCTCACCACGAGTCCCGTTTTGCTAATCAAAGCCTTTCAATGTGTAGAACTCGTCGAGTACTATATACTTGTAAACAATCACGTTGATCGGATATCGATAGCTATCTGATCGGATCAGTTTTTTTTAACCGTTAACTATAACACCATCCATTTTTTATACAAAACTGATTTGATCATGTAGTTAGTGATATCCAATCAACGTGATTTTTTAAAAGGCATATAGTACTCGACGAGTTCTATACATTGAACGGTTCAGATTATTAAAACGGGACCCGTGATAGGCCCTACGGACTAAACAACACCGTGTTATTTGTGCACCCCGCCTGTGCAATTTTTTCAAAAAGTCAGCTCTACTGTGGGGACGTTTTTGAAAATTAGTTTTGTGTAAAATTAATTATTTAATTTTTTTTTGGTGAATAGTGATAACTTTTTAACTTTTTTAGTAATTTTTTAATTTTTTGAATTTTTTTGGATATCTCAAACCAGGCCTACATATTTTTTTTCAAAAAAAATAAAAAAGTTAACTTTTAATTATTTTTTCAAAACACACATTATTTATTTGCTAAAAGCTATCACATTATTTTTATTTTTATTTTTACATATCTTTCTGTTGGTGATACTTACAAATAAAACACTAGATAATACACAAAATAAAAGTTACAACAATTAATATAAAGGTTGAGGCGCGGGAAATTCGCTCTCTTTAAGGAGATTCAAGCCCTCTGCGGTTAGGCAATGCCTCATACTGGTGCAGCAGAAAAACCTTGACTTGTCTCCCCAGGATACAACAGCCCGACTAAGTCGTATGGTTCATCAATACTGCACAATTGGTTGAACCTAAAGCTTTATCACACACACCTTTTTTATTTGCCTGATAATCTCACTCAAGACATAACAACACAACCAAAACTTCTTCTCTCTTATGTGTCTCTAAAGATAGGACCTAAGTTAATATATATATAGAAATCAAAATTAGTTAGACAAGTTCTTGGTGGGAAAGAAACGGATGAAGACAAAGAATGGATAAGTCTTGGTGGACTTGACCAAGACTTGGATAAGATAAGATTGGTGGATACGTTATGGAGACTAAGACCAAGACCTTGGATGACTTGGAAGGCTTAACAAGGAAGAAAAGAAAAGAAAATCAACCTATAATACATTATAATATTAAAATACCTAATAACACCTTCTATAAAAAATTAAAAGACCACGATTACGGTTATAAACAAATCTTAGGAATCATATTGTATGGGAAGTTATTTGGTTTATTTGGTGGTGTTCGGCTACGGTTACGTGATTTTATAGGTAAGACTTATGAATTATAATTTTGTATTAAGTAATTAAAAAAAATAATAAATATAATAATTTATAATTGGTCAGAACATGATGGCGTAATGGCCCGGCGCATGAAATAATTCTCCATATTATACCTTCATGTTTGTTATATATTTTGTGATGACAACCCAACTAAAACAATTTAATAATGTTGTCAACTAGGAACCAACTGCAGTAATAGTGTTTTTTTTTTAAATTTAAAAAAAAAAAAAAACTAATTGGATCCCCCGCGCTATTAGCTTTTTTAAGTTAGGAGTTATTTGAGGTATCTTAAATAAGTACACTTTTTTATTTTTTGGACTAAAAAGTTGAGAAAAAAAATATGATTATTTGGTATAAGTTTTTAATTTTTTATGAAAAAATATGTATTAAAAAATTATATTAATTAATGTATAGGAGAAGATTGTGAGGAAATAGGCAGTACGGTGAGGAAATCGGCAGACAGCGTGCGCAGAGTGTATTTGGGATATGATTCCCTATTTTTCGGGTATTGAATTAGAGGTGTTGTTCGGCTCATGGAGGCCCACTACGGGTCTCGTTTTGCAAATCAAAACCGTTCAATGTGTAGAACTCGTTGAGTATTATATGTTTGTATAAAATCACGTTGATCGGATATCGATAGCTATCTGATCGAATTAGTTTTTTTCAACCGTTAACTATAACACCATCAATTTTACAAATTTTAACTGATATGATCATATATTTACCGATATCCAATCAACGTGATTTTTTGCAAGCATATATTATTCGACGAGTTCTACACATTAACAGTTCAGATTATTAAAACGAGACCCGTGATAGGCCCTTACGGGCCAAACATCACCGTATTATTTGTGCACCTAAAACTGTGCAATTTTACCCAAAAGTCACCTCCTCTGTTGGACCGCAGAGCTGTCTGAAATGTAATTGTGTGTTAACTTAATTTTTTAATATTTTTTTTTGTAAATAATGATAACTTTTTAACTTTTTGAGTAACTTTTTGTCTTTTTCAAGACATGCCAAACTTGGCCTTAGCTTCATATGCAAAAATACACAGTTACATTTCTAATTATACAGTTGCTGATAGTATTTTGCATATCAAGGTAGCGCATGGGGGTCGCATTGCTATTAGCTTTTTTAAGTTAGTTTCATATGTCAAAACATACAATTGCATTTCCAGTTATACAGTTGCTAATATTATTTTGCATATCAAGGTAGCGCGTGAGGGTTGCATTGCTATTAGCTTTTTTAAGTTAGCCTCATATGTAAAAACACACAGTTCCATTTGTAGTTATACAGTTGATATTATTCTGGATATCAAGGTGCTCCAAACATTGAATCTGTCAATTAATCAAGCTTATACATATAGCAACTATTAAAGGTATTTATGCTCTTAAAAAATAATCTAATCTTTTCATATGATACATTGTATAGTTATGGTATTCTTATTTCATCTATTATATAATCTTCTTTTAAAAATTTAGTTTCTAAAAATATAGCTAAACCATGTTGTATGACTAAAAATGTCATATTGGGACAATTTTTTAGAAAATATCATCTAATAATTTAAATTTTCAAAATTAAATTAGAGAATATCCTAATATGTCCAAAAGTAATAATAATAATCATTTGTACTTTAAAAGATCATAGTATATGGACCATTTTTATTTTTTCACCCAATAGAGGTTTAACAAACTTCATAGTATATGGACCATTTTTATTTTTTCACCCAATAGAGGTTTAACAAACTAACACGAGTGACATGTTTTTACGTTTTTATTTTGGAAGACCATTTTTTTGTTGAAAATATACTCTCGGTAAATTAATTAATTTAATTAAATATCAAACACGAAATTCAATATTTAATAAATAAAAAACCAAGTAATAGAAAATACTTACAGTACTGTAACTAAAAACAAAATAAATAATAGTTGTGTGATTGATGCCAGTGTTTGGATACTGTGTCTTTAACACAGAAATTCGCCCTCTCCACTGGTGTTTGTCTCCAGGATACAACAATCACCTTCACACAGAAGTAGCACTACAATCTATGTGTACTGCGAACCAAATATGTATAAGAACTCTCTCAACAAACAAAAAAATAAATAAAGATGAAGATGGTTTTGGCCACTGTCACAAGAAGACAAAAAACGAGGATCTAATCAATGGTTTTTCTACCTATAAAATGAGAGATTGCAATGCCTTTGTATGCTTCACAAACCCGTAGAAAGCAACAGTCACATATGTGACTGTTCGGTCAAGGTAAATGACCGTTGGACCAAGATTTAAAAAACTGAAATTCAATTTTTTCAATCAAGGAGGTGACTGTTGGACCAAGATTTGAAAATTTGAAATTCAGTTATATATATATATAAATATTTTCCAAAACTGGTTTCTCTAAAAATTATAAGTGCCAACCAAACCCAACCCACACCTGCATGTGTGTGTTTTGGATTGAGCCTACCTCAGTCCATAACTCCCCTCCTTACAAAGTTTATGTTCATGAGTCAATTTCTCATTCACTCATTAATGGTTTTAACAACCATATAACATACTCTTGTTCACTATATAACAAGAAATAAAATTGCTACATTGACCCACTTAAAATAATGTGTGGGTCCTACATTAATTAAAGCTCAAAATATTAATGGTTTAAAACCATTTTCCAACAATCCCCCACATGAATGAAATTGATGAAAAGAACATGCAACAATATGCAGACACAAAGAGTACTAAACTGGAAATGTCCTGCAAAAGAGAAGTAGCTTTTGGTCTTAAACCTTCCATTGTAAAAGATTATTGGATTTACTGACAAATCAGTGGACATGATGCCTTGAACTGTTCTGTTTTTGGTGTAAACCAAGACAACAACCTTTCATACAGGTTTATTTCCATACACAACTTGGTTTTATCAGTTGTACCCATTTTGGCCCTGGACAATTCCTGGTTTTCATGAGTGCTCTAGAGAATTCAGCCTTTTCAATTCTCATAAAACCCGCCCAGTTTACACTCATAAAGGTGATTCTCATTAAGAGTATCTTGCTATACCCCACTTGGATTTCCAAGTTATGAGAATCATTAAAAGTAAAAACTTATCCTGATTATCGTTGTAGGCATCAATATGTCATCATAGAAATGGGTAGGAGATTGTCTCCTTAGTGATCTTCCTGAGTCATTCTTAATTTGGTTGTCCCATTGAACCTAGATCTTGGGATCTCCAGTCAGTTAGGTTGGGTTGCCATTAAGGTGACCCTTAAGTAATAGGCTTTAGTTCCATTCCCCTCGATAATCTCATAACCTGCTCTCTAGTCAAACCTTTTGTTAACGGATCCGCAATATTATCTTTTGACCTTATGTATTCAATGGATATAACTCCATTTGAGAGCAATTGCCTAACAGTATTGTGTCTACGTCGAACATGTCGAGACTTACCATTGTACATATTATTTTGTGCCCTAGCTATGGATGCTTGACTATCACAATAAATACAGATAGCTGTCACAGGTTTTGGCCACATTAGAATGTCTTCTAGGAAGTAACGAAACCATTCTGCTTCTTCTCCTGCTTTATCTAAAGCGATAAACTCAGATTATATTGTGGATCTTGCAATGCATGTTTGATTGGACGATTTCCAAGAAACTGCTGCATCTCCTAAGGTAAAGACATAGCCACTAGTAGACTTAGAATCTATAGTGTCAAATATCCAATTTGCGTCACTATATCCTTCTAATACCGTTGGATATCTATGATAGCTTAGACCATAGTCACGAGTATATCTTAGATATCAAAGTACCCTCATTATCACTGTCCAGTGGTCTTCTCCTAGATTGCTCGTGTATCTACTCAATTTGCTAATTGCATAAGCAATATCAGGATGTGTGCAATTCATAAGATACATCAAGCTTCCAATTATCTGGGAGTATTCTAAGTGTGATATACCTTCCCTTAAGTTTTTCATTAAATGAAGATTAGCATCGACAGGAGTCTTAGCAAAACGGTCGTCATGTTTATTAAAATTTTCAAGTATTTTATCAACATAATGACCTTGAGACAAGGCATATCTGACAGATGTTTTTGTGATTTTCATACCAAGTATAACATCTGCTACTCCCATATCTTTCATGTCAAACTTAGTGTTTAACATTTTATTTGTAGTCTTTATTATCTTATTATTGTTACCAATAATGAGCATATCATCCACATACAAGCAAACAATGACATATCCTTTTTCAGTGTTTTTTGCTTGACTATCACAATAAATACAGATAGCTGTCACAGGTTTTGGCCACATTAGAATGTCTTCTAGGAAGTGACGAAACCATTCTGCTTCTTCTCCTGCTTTATCTAAAGCGATAAACTCAGATTCTATTGTGGATCTTGCAATGCATGTTTGATTGGACGATTTCCAAGAAACTGCTGCATCTCCCAAGGTAAAGACATAGCCACTAGTAGACTTAGAATCTATAGTGTTAGATATCCAATTTGCGTCACTATATCCTTCTAATACCGTTGGATATCTATGATAGCTTAGACCATAGTCACGGGTATATCTTAGATATCAAAGTACCCTCATTATCGCTGTCCAATGGTCTTCCCCTAGATTGCTTGTGTATCTACTCAATTTGCTAATTGCATAAGCAATATCAGGACGTGTGCAATTCATGAGATACATCAAGCTTCCAATTATCCGGGAGTATTCTAAGTGTGATATACCTTCCCTTAAGTTTTTCATTAAATGAAGATTAGCATCGATAGGAGTCTTAGCAAAACGGTCGTCATGTTTATTAAAATTTTCAAGTATTTTATCAACATAATGACCTTGAGACAAGGCATATCTGACAGATGTTTTTGTGATTTTCATACCAAGTATAACATCTGCTACTCCCATATCTTTCATGTCAAACTTAGTGTTTAACATTTTATTTGTAGTCTTTATTATCTTATTATTGTTACCAATAATGAGCATATCATCCACATACAAGCAAACAATGACATATCCTTTTTCAGTGTTTTTTATATAAACACATTTATTACACTCATTTATTTTAAAACCAGTTGACATCATTACATTGTCAAATTTTTCATGCCATTGTTTAGGTACTTGTTTTAACCCATACAAAAATTTCACAAGTTTACACAATTTCTTCTTCTGTCTCAGAACAATAAATCATTCTGGTTGTTCCATATAAATTTCCTCATTCAAATCTCCATTCAAATCTCCATTAAAAAATGCAGTCTTGACATCCATTTGATTTTTTTCTAGATCATGCAAACTTGCAATAGCAATCAGTATTCTAGTGGATGTTATTCTTGTGATAGGAGAATAAGTGTCGAAATAGTCTACTCTTTCAATTTGTCTATAGCCTTTAACTATAAGTCTAGCCTTGTATTTATCGATTGAACCATCCGGTTTCATTTTCCTCTTGAACATCCACTTGTATCCGAGAGGTTTACAACCTAGTGGAAGATTCACTAGTTCCCAAGTATAGTTTTGTAAGATTGATTCAATTTCACTATTGATTGCTTCTTTCCATAGAGGAGGTTCTGGAGTAGACATTGCTTCTTTATAAGTTTGAGGCTCATTTTTCATTAAATACGTCAAGAAGTCAGGACCAAAAGATTTAATTTTCCTAGCTCTCTTACTTTGCCTAGGTCCTTCCATGTTTTCCTCTTCTTGATGTTCCCCAAATTGTCCTTGATTATTGTCAAAATGTATCATCATAAGACCTTTAGGAGAATGAGACTCTTGTGCTATTTTACAATGAAATATATGTTCAAAAAACGATGGATTCCTTGACTCAATGATTGTATTGACATGGATCTCAGAATTATCACTTTTATGTACTAAAAATCGATAGGCACTGCTATTTTCTATATATCTAATAAATATACAATCAATAGTTTTAGGTCCTATTTTGACCCTTTTTTTTTTGGGGGTCAGGAATAGTTACCTTAGCCAAACACCCCCACACTTTCAGATATTTGTAAGAAGATTGTCAACCTTTCCACAATGCATAAAGAGTTTTAAGTGTTTTCTTATGGGGTATTTTATTGAGAATATAGTTAGCAGAGAGAATTGCTTCCTGTAGACACCTCATTTTTGACCGACCTTAAGACTCAGACGTCGTCGTTTGAGCGCTCGATAATTGTGCATGTTTGTGCTCGCTTTGAATTTCTGGGGTTTTCTGCTGAGTGCCTTGCCTCCGGGCATCTGAACTCTTTGTGTTTTGGCTTTGTTTGTAGACCATGCCTTGTTTTCCCTTGCTTGGAGGGAGAGAGAGGTCTGTAGACCACCTTTTGGGGTCATAGACCACTTTTTGTGATCGTAGACCATTTTTCCCTCTTGTAGGCTAGTTTTCGGTTTCCGGAGCCTTCGGCCGAGCGCCTTGTCTTGCTTCCTTTTTGGTTTGGTTTTGAACCAAACCTTGTTTTTCCCTTCCCTGGAGGGATAGAGAGGTCTTATAGACCACTTTTCCCTCTTTGAGACTAGTTTCTGATTTCCGAAACCTTTGGTCTCACGCCTTGTCTCGAGACCGCTTAACGTTCTCTTTTTGGCCCGATTTTCGGACCATGCCTTGTTGCCTTGGTCTAAAGGGACATAGAGGTCTCGTAGACTACTTTTCCCTCGTAGACCACTTTTGGTGCCCGTAGACTAGTTTTTGAGGCTTCCAGCTACGCGCCTCGACCCCCGGACTCTTGTTTTGCATCCTTTTTGGTTTGTTTTTGGCACAAACCTTGTTTTCCTTGCTTGGAGGGTGGAATGAGGGTTGGAGACCAGTTTCTCTCCATGAAAACCACTTTTCTTCCCCGCCAGTCGGTTTTCTGGTCGGCCAACTGGTCTTGGTGGTCTTTGGACCACCAAAAGTGTTAGGCCACCATGCCACCACCTTGCTTTCCTTGTGCAGACCACTCCTCCCCCTTGCCGACCACTTTTTCCTCTGGCCAGCTAGTAAAAGTGGCTAGCCGACCAGTAAAGGTGGTTGGCCGACCAGTAAAAGTAGCTGGCCGACCACTTCAACTGGTCGGCAGCTTTCTTTCAGTTTCTGCAGGTGTTATGGATGCCAGCTGTGCTAGCTGGAGTGCACAGATTGCACCGTCTATACACGTGTATGGATGGATTGGTTCAAGCTCTTAACTTGTTCAAGAAGCTTGATTTTTGATTTTCTATAAGAGGGAGCCCCCTCCCTCTTGTCTCAGGTTCAGAAAAATTGCTTGGAGAGATACATATACATCTATCTCTATATTTCTCTCTTTGTTTAATATTTGTGCTTGAAAGTGTATTTTCATCACACTTTTGCACACAAACACATAGTGAAACACCACCCTTTTGTTGCTAAGGCACCTAGGAGTTGGTTTTGGTGTTTTTGGTTTGGTTTTAGCTCAGAAAAGCTGTTGGAGTTGCAGCTTTGAAGTTGTTCTACAAGGGTAAGTCTCTAACCCCTTAAACCTTTGCTTTTGCTTAGGCTTTTGGCCCTATTTGCATGCTGATTTAGGCCTAACTTTCAACTGCAAAAATATCTGATTTCAAGTGTTCTAAATATTTGTTTAAGGCCTTGTTAGTGTTGGGGGTGGTTTACCCCCTCTTATGCCTTGTTTGTCCTTGTTGTTGTGCTATCCTTTTAAGCTATTGGGACCACCTCTTTTTGGCCTTCTCACCACTGAAACTCAGAGAAATTCCAGTGGTGGAAAGTGTTTCTTGAGGTCCCAAATAGGAGGGGGTCATCCCCTCTCCTTGTATCTTGGATGTTTGCTTTATTGGCCTCATGTTTGAGCATGGTTTCCTAGCATGTGTTGGCTTATTCTCAACTTGTTTTTGGTGTTATTTTGGCATGGAATGCCTCTGTTTTTAGCTTGGTTGAGTCACCATTTGCATGTTTTATACACTTGTAGTGTAAATTTTGCATACTAGCCTTACATGCTTGTGTTGATAGCTCATCTTTCTAGCATATTTTGGTTCTATCACAACAAGTTTTTGGCCATGTTTTAGCATGCTCTAGGTCTGATTTATGTTGTTTTGGTCATGCATGTCTTGCTTTATATAGCCATAGTGCATTCTCGCTCACTAGCTTCGAGTATCCAAGCATCTATCATGCATTACTTGGACTATTTGCATGATTTGACATCTTTTTTTATGTGATTTCAGAGCATGTTTCATTGCCATGCCCTCACATCTTCCACTCTTTCAATGCTTTGGAGGGTTGGTGCTTTATGCCTTAAATATGAGCAATTGTGTATGTCATCTTGCCTAGGCTTTTGGACCACCATTTCAGCGTGTATTTGGTCCTATTTTACCATGATACAACTCTAATTTTTGTTGGTTAAGTCATCTCATGCTTGGTTTTGGTAGGTGTAGTGTAATCCTTCATATTGGCCTTGCATATTCCATGCTTCATGCCTTCATGCTAGCTTGTTTGGGCTCTGGTCCATACATGTTTTGGCATCATTTTGACATGCTCTAGGACTGTTTTGGGTTGCATTGGTCATATACTTCATGTATTGCATAGCTATAGTGCAAGTGCCTATGCTAGCTTCAAGTTTTAAGTCTCCTAGCATGCTTCATTTGTGACATGTACATGATTTGGCATCATTTCACATGTTATTTCAGAGAATATAACATTGCCATGTTCCCATTCCTTTCACCCTTTGAGTGCCTCTAAGTGTCATGCATTGTTGCCTTGTTTGTGGCCTAGCTTGTATGCATGCATGCCTTGCCTTTTGAGCTCCCGTCTCAGCATGTTTTGGTTTTGGTTTTGACCTATTTGAGCTTTGTTTGTGGCTGGTTCATCCATTTGTGCCATGCATTGCATGCCTCTTGTTTAGTCTCATTCACTAGTTTTCATGCTTAAGGATTCTTACATGCTATACTTGAGATGTTTGCTTGCCATCACATCATTTCACATGATATTTTAGTGCATATAGTGTGGCTACACTCTTACATTTGTCACTCCTTGAGCACTTTTGAGAGTTGTGCTCTTAGGCCTAATTGATGAGCCATTGCATGTGCATGCATTTTCTTGCTTTCATGCTAGCATTTCAGAGTGTTTTGGCCACTATTTTGGGCATGATTGAGGTCTGTCCATATTCGGTTTAAGTCCATATGACATTGTTATTTGCATGTTGTTGCATGTTCGTGATGTTGTTGCATGCTTGTTGCATTGCATGTTGTTGCATGCTTGTTGCATTGCATGATATTTACATGTTTGTTGTTTGCACTGTGTGTGCATACCTTGCATTATGTTTGGAATCTTGTGCATGCATTGTATTGTGTTTGGATAGGGAGTTAATCCAAACACGAGAAACGAGGAACGTTTCATACTTGAAGTAATAAAACGTGCCTCATTTCTATTCTCGGTCGCTGACGCTCTTGATCATGCATAATAGAGTTTAAGGCATTTATGTGTTATGTGTGCATTCATTGAAATTGAATTGTACAATCTCAGCTTCTCGGCCATCGTGCATTGCGATGCTCGGTTGGTGGTCCGAGAGTCGAGAACTACACTCCCTTGAGCTTAAGAAATGATAGGGAGGATGGTTGTGAACACATATCTTGCAAATACACTGCCATGCCCCTTCTTGTTCTCTGTTGTTGCAAAATTGAGAAGTGCAGGATTTTTTGGTCGGCAGACTAATAAAAGTGGCTGGCCGACCACTTTTCTGGTCTGTAGCAAAGGTAAGTGGTCGGCAAGTGGTTGGCAACACCAATAAGTGGTCGGCAATGCTCCTGGAGATCTCCATGATGGAGTGAAAAACTATTTGGAGCTTTGTGCAGAGTTCTGAGAATAATTGCAAACAGAGGCAAGTTGGGGCATCGTGATGGATTTCCGAACGCGGCGACTGAGCATGCATGCGTTTCTCGCTCCAAGGCCCTTTCCATTTGCTTTACTTAGTTGCTTTGCTTAAGCTAGCTAATGCTTTGGTTTTGTACTTAAGTAGTTAATGCGTTTAGTTACTCATTTGTATTTAATTAGCTAGTGTAGTTTAGCTATTTAGCTTGTTTTGTAATAATTAGTTAACTTGTTAGTTAATTAGCTTTGTTTTGTAATAATTAGTTTAATTAGCTTAGATTAGCTAGTTAGCTTATTATTCGGACTCTTCGTCGAGAGGAGACAATTGTTGTAATAAGCGTGCGTGTGTGTGATGCATGCCTTCCAACCTCCATTTCTTTCTCCCTTTTACTTAATCGCTTTCGATGGTTAGTTTTAGGGCATATTTCAATTAGCATACTTATGCTTGCATGCGTGCATCCATTCATCTGTCTTGCATGCACCGGGTTCGGCGTATCATACAAACTACATTGTATTTCAATTCCAATTTGAATACATGTATCAATTGTTGCATTTCGCATGCCATTCTAGATAGCCGAGCCTATTTTAGTTGCATTTTTGCATGTGTTGCATTAGACATTGTTGACATAACTAGGATCATGCATGATTACTAACTAGCTTCTTTTTTGGCACGGAGTACACAGTGAGTATTTATGCTTTAGCATCCTTGCATGTGTGTAAGTGCTGCCATGATATCATGCTTGCCATGAGACTATGTGCTTAAGTGTTTAACTGTATGAATGCCTGTGGATGAAGGCTTCATTGTTTGAATTGGAACAATTCATCGAAATGCGAGTTTTTAAGCCCACTTGAGAGTGGCAAAATCATGTTTTCTAAGCCCACTTGAGGGTGGCAAAATCCGCGTTTTAGCCTACTTGCGAGTAGTAACTTCAAACCATTTTCAAACAAACAAACATGAGATGTTTTGTTCCAACTTGAGCGATTTAGTCTATACTTGTATGCTGCGCGCATCACATAGTAAGCTAGCTAATAAACCGGAATAAGAACACATGTGTTTTCGAAAACAACATATCTTGTTAGTAGAGACTGATCCTTTGATTAGGCGAGCGGGGTGCTCATTTCATGACCTTCCCCCTTCGTACCCAAGTTCCCGAGTCGAGGCAACTTTGGTGATGACGGACACGTGGCCTTAGGTACAAGTCAGGGTTTCCTAAATTTTCCAAAACAAAATATTTAGGTGGCGACTCTGAAATCTGGCAAAACAGTCTATGTTTGGCACTTCTTGATAAAAATCAGTTTTTCAAAAACGTTTTGCCAGATTTGGACTCTTGATGATTTATCAGTCTCACATTGCAGTTTGTGAGATTAGATTCAGAACCACGACATGAGTCCGAACTGTAGTAGCTAAGAACAACGATTCGCGCCCTCGCACGCGGAGTGGAGTTCCGGGCAATCTACAATTTCTGGCGACTCTGCTAGGGATTTAGAGAACTTGACTCGAACTCATGATATCTTGTTTTGACTACACATATGCGTTTCTTTGCATTGCATTTGCATTGGTGTGCCTAGGACACTGTGTTTGCCGTCTGCTATTCCTGAACGGTTTGCCGGAGGCTTGCTTTGAGAAGCATGCCAAATTCAGTGTAGTAAGATAAAATAACATTTTTGTTGCCATCTCTTGAAATCGACATCACTGAATTTTTCAGGTTTCTCTCCATGATTAACTAGAAGAGTTCTAGAAATAGGACCATGAGAGACAACTGGTATAGGAGCAACCAGTGTGTGAACAACAGGCAGAAGAACACCACTCCCCGTAACACCACTTTCAGTAGCCATTTCTATTTAATAAATAAATTTATTAAAAGATAAAATATCTCACCATAAATATGTATATGTAAAAATGGTAACAACAAAGACAAATAAATAAATAATACTAGAAAACTAATTTTCTTTTATTTAATTATAGAGTTCAAACTAAACACAAAAAGGCTTTCAATCTTTATTTAATTAAACCTTGAACCCACGAACACAGAAACCATAAATAAACTCCAAACAGATTTTATGATCTATGAAATTTGAAAGTCACAGAATACACCCAACCAAAAAATATAATAATAAAATCAACCAAACTAGTACAAGTTTTGACCACCAATAGAAAACAAATAAAAAAATAAATTGATGAACACCAAACCAATACTATGTTTGATAAAAAGGAAACCAATACCAGATTATACATATCAAATCTGTATTAATTAAATTAGAACAAAACTATTTTTTTTTTTAATTTTAATTTTTTTTTTATCCAAAACATAAACCAGAATGGAAAAAAAAAAAAACCAGGGGAAAAAAAAAAAACCAGACTGAAATAACAGTCACAAAACAATTAATTTAACCAGGAAAAAGGAATTTCTATCTTAAAATTGTTGAAAATATACTCTTGGTAAATTAATTAATTTAATTAAATATCAAACACAAAATTCAATATTCAATAAATAAAAAACCAAGTAACAAAAAATACTTACAGTACTATAACCAAAAACAAAATAAATAACAGTTGTGTGATTGAGGCCAATGTTTAGACACTGTATTTTTAAGACAGCAATTCGCCCTCTCCACTAGTACTTGAGATTTACGGACGTCCTATCTCCAAAATACAACAATCACAAACAAATATGTGGTAAGAACTCTCTTAACAAACAAACAAATAAATAAATAAATGAAGATGAAGATGGTTTTGTCCACTGCCACAAGAAGACAAAAAATTAGGATATAATCAATGGTTTTTCTACCTATAAAACGAGAGATTGCAGCGCCTTTATATACTTCACAAACCGTAGCAAGCAACAGTCACATATGTAACTGTTGCTTGACTGTTCGGTCAAGGTAAATGACCGTTGGACCAAGATTTAAAAAATTGAAATTCGTTTTTTCAATCAAGGAAGGTGACCGTTGGACCAAGATTTGAAAAATTAAAATTCAATTTATATATATATATATATATTTCCAAAACTGATTTTTTCAAAAATTATAAGTACCAACCAAACCCAACCAACACCTGCATGTGTGTGTTTTGGATTGAGCCTACCTCGGTCCATAACTCCCCTCTTATAAAGTTTATGTTCATAAGTCGATTTCTCATTCACTCATTAATGATTTTAACAACTATATAACATACTCTTGTTCACTACATAACAAGAAATAAAATTGCTACGTTAACCCACCTAAAATAATGTGTGGGTCCTACATTAATTAAAGCTCAAAATATTAATGGTTTAAAACCATTTTCCAACATTATTTTCTTTTGGGCTTAATTTTTTTAGGGCGTTATGGATCTTTGTGGAATAGAAGATTATATACAATATTAAAGTTCCTACAAATTTAATATTGAAGTTCCTAAAAACATTAGAACCATACAAACTCTACCCATGCATATTTAGCTTGGATTTTACAAAATATTTCAATTAAAAAGCAAGTATGAAAATGAAGAAAAATCATATAGCTTTCATCAAACATAAAATATGCAATCAAATATTAAATAATGTTATCAGTATTATAGTGAAAAAAAGTTGCCATAAATTGCATAAAACGCACATTTAAAAAAATTAAGTGAACAAAACTAATAAAAAAATATTATCATAAGGAAAAAGTGAAGAAAAATATATTAAGGAATAAAAATTTAGTGGGATCCAGCTCCCAGGTAATTTTTGGTTCAATAAAATCTAAGTGAAATAAAATGATCATTCTATTCTTAATTTTAATTTACTATTACTACTCCCTAAATAAATCAACATATGTTATAAAGAAAATTATCATTTTCAAATGTTATTTCAAAGAAAAGTTAAGAAATGAATATTTATTAAAGCACACACGAATGACTGTTATTTCATACAAAAGCTAAGGAATAAATATTTATTAAAGCACACATAGGTTTAGAGGTTTTCTACAAGAGCTTACTTTGCCGTGTTCGGAAATAGTAAATGTGTTCTTTGGATAATTTTATCACATAGCTGGCCCACTATATCCATGATTTATCAAAAATAAGAAGAGTTAACATTGCAAAAACAAAAGAAAAAAAAATCACATTTTTACTTTGGACTTTTCTTAAGTGTGCCTTGCATATGGTATGCAAGGCATTTACGACCTTGCATTTACACCTTTTATGTATTGGATTTTTTTGCATTTACACCTTGTATATGGTGTGCAACCTTAAGGGGGTTGCACACTTAAACATTACCCTTTTACTTTTTACAATTCACTTTTTAAAAAAATTTACTTTTTCGTTTTTCGTATTTTTTTGTTTTCACTGAATTTTTAAAAATATTTTAAGCAATTTTTTTAATTTTTAGACACGCTTAACGTAAATACACTTAAAAAGTATAATATTTGTGGAAAAAAATTTAAGAAATTCACTAAATACCGAAAATACAAAAAAAATGAAAATACAGTACATTTTTTTATATATTTTTGTGTATTTATTAATTTTTTTAAATATTTGTTTTACAAACATTTTATTATTTAGATACATCTAAATAAGGTGCATCTAAAAAAGTAAAAAAAAAAATTATTTAAAATTTTAAAAATATTCAATATAAACAAAAAAATATATACAAAAAACAAAAAATTTAATTTTTAAAAAATTGAATTTAGAAAACTAAAGCCAAACACACTGATTAACTTTCCATTCACAGCAAAATACATAAAATCAAATGAGAAGCAATTTAAAAATTTTAGCAAGCCAAAAGCTCACCCGGAATTATTTGTGTTGAGTGAGAAGTGGATTTGTTGCTTCCAAAAAATGTTGCCTCCATTATTCTTCTATGAAATGGTGGTTCGAATAATGGTAGCATCTAGTACAAACACATGTTAGCTTTTGGTTGGCTGAGTCAAGAGTAGCGCGTTCCTAATAGATTCATTTATAACTAATGCCAAAAGATAAGGACTTAGTATTGATTTTTTTTTATGTAAACCTATTACCATTAGAAATTCACATGTTTCTCCTCTGTTTAAACAATAGTTACAACTCAGATATACATATATATCTTTAATTACATCAACATATCTAACTAATGCTCCTTTATTTTCCAAAACTATCCACATTATATCTATCTAAGCAGCTCATAATGCTATCTAGGAAACCTATCATATATCTTATCTAAACCAATAATCACTATATAAGGTCCTGCAAATTCAAAAACTTTTGTATCTCATCAGAATTTGTCAACAACTTTGCTGCATATTTTTTTTTTCGGGCATTTTCTCAGCAACAAAACAGAGGCAAAAACTATAAATATTATCAGAAAAATGTACAGCATAAAATTCTCATCTTAATTTTCATTCTAAGGGACTAAAAACAGAGCTAAAGAAAAAAACTCAATTTCTTCAATTTTAGTTTCTGACAATTTCCAAGCAGATAAATAGAGGCAAAATGGAGAAATATGATCAGACAAAATAAAAACATGCTGAATTTTCAGGCTTGAGAAGCAACAAAAAAAAAATTGGAAATGAAAAAATAAAATTGAATTGCATTGCATTCATCAAATAATAGAAATCATCAAATTTGAATATTGCAACGGTCATCCGTCGATCCAAACCCTAGGAGCATTTTCAAATCGCAAAATGAGAAGAAATGAAGGAAAATAGAAACAAAGAGAAGAACTTCCGAGAGAGAGTACCTTGAACTCAATCGAAACCCTAAGTATCCAAAAACAAGAACAAACGGAGAAAGAAACTAGAGAGAGAGAGAGAGAGAGAGAGAGCGTACCTTCAATGATCGAGTTCAAAAGAATCAGGGAAAAGCTTACCGTGTCTTTAGAATATAAGAAACAGAGAGCACAAGATTGAGAAGAACATCAAGACAGTGAGATCGAAAGAAGAGAGAGAGTGAGAGATTCATACCAGTGTGAGACTGAGAGAGAGACAGCGAGAACGCATTCGAGAAAGAGAACGATCATTGTGAGGGGCTAGGGCAAATAAAAGGGAAAAGGGGAAAATAAATTGAAGAAAATAAGGAAGTTATTTGCGACTGATAACCAGAGGGTCGCAAATTATATGGTAGCAAAAGGCCACTTTTCTAGTAGTGAAAGTATCTTATATGGTCTTCAAATGTCTCTACATGATGGATCTTGGCCACAGATCCATCTTCTTCAACCTAAAAACATTAGCACAAATGTCAAGCACTTGATTTTCTACCAATAAATTTAATAACAAAACACACAATTCTACAAGGTAAGTCGAATTGAACTACATTATCTTTCCATGCCATGCAATAAAATGCAGGTGAAAAACAGACTACATGCTCAAGGATGGAAGAGAAATACCTTCATGAGGAAAACATAGGCAAAATTTTGCATTTGTAATTGGTAAAGCAGCAAATCACCAATTACTATACAATCGTTTGTTCACTAAAAAGAATGTCACATATCATATTCAAAGAACAAAAAATTGTATTTTCCTTCTATTCATGACAGGTATGAGCCACCCTTCAGATAAGGTACTCCACCTTCCGAAAAAGTTACTATCCTTTTGGAGTGTGATGTGGGTTTGACCCTTGTGAAACATCTATTGGATATTCTCATAGTGTGAATACACATACGAATACCCTTTCCATGTTGTTCATATTAAAAAAAGGTCACAAGTCAATTTGTATTACTCATAGAAATGCCATCCACTAGATAGGATACGTGGAACCTTTAACAGAACTAAAAAAGTTTCAAAGCAAGTAACTGTTTGCTTCATGTGAGTTCTTTGAATAATCACACTCTATGCTAGGTTCCCTACGTTAGCTAATAACCAGGAAAACCTAATAAGAACCATTAAAATTCAATTTACGGAAGGTATATATCCTCAGCCCCTTTGGTTTTATCCACAACCATCTCTCACAAGGTGGGCCAACCATGTGGGGCACCGAAAGCAGCCATTTAGGTTTTGGATGTAGTCCCATAGGCGTAAGCAGGGTTGCACTGTAGGGACATGTAGTCTCCAGAGTGTTAGTCTGCAAGCAGACACTCATCATCATCACAATGTCAAAATGACTTCAATCTAGGTATTCAGTCTTTGAAACGAACTGTAGTTAAAGGACCGTCAACCAACCAGACCATACCACTTAGAAAGACGGTGACGACAGTTGTCACAAATCAACCCTACTTCCTAGATTGGTCCCACTTCAATGTTTGCACCACTGTCAAACGGAGACAACACGCGTTCACAAATTATTTATGCATAAAGAAGTTTGATAGTAAAGTCTGGTCTGATAGTTGAAGTTATTGTTAACCAATTGGGGCAAGCATGTAAGAGGGAGGGCACTAGAAGCAGCCATTTAGGCTGTGATGTAGTCCCATCCTCAATTTATTAATGGAAAAAGGGAAAAATCTTATTGGATCAGATTTGAAACAAAATGACAATAGGTTAAGGCAAGACAGAGTTAAAACTACACACCCAATACTCAGGTGGGCGCATCTTGAGATTGTAAGTTGATGCCATGCTCATGCAATAAGCCCCTGCGTCATGAACTATTCCCCATTAAGAGCTGTAACACGTTACCGAAGCTGGAGTTGGAAGCTCCCTATCCTTTCCAAAGAAATCTGCTGATTCACAGACTGGGCCCACCACATCAAAAGTAGAAATTCCAGCACCGGGTGATTAAGGAGAAACTAGCTCTATGTGCCGCACCCATATGCAAAACAAGTTAATAGTGATGAAGCAGCTAAAGATAAGTTAGTATAATAGCGGTCTAGCATGGCATTAAGAAAAGGCAACACGAAAACATTGAGGTTGAAAATTGACAGGATAACACTGAGCTTATATAGCTGGTAAATTCAATAGTTCATTACTATTCCAACAATCAGTGACCTGCAAGAATGTAAGAGCAATTTCCTTGAACCTAATTGACAGCAAAACCCAACTTACAGTTAAAAAAACAACACTTAATTGACTTGCCGTTTAGCATCCAACAGAGATATCAATGTCCATAAAAGCCATCTGAGAACAAAATGAGGAAATGTTTTGTTCATCAATTTGGCAAACCATCGTCATTTGTGTCAATGAAACCAACTGTTAGAAATTGGACGTCCATGTGGCATGACCCTTAGAACTTTTTAAATTTGAACCTTTTGAACCTTATCTATGTAAGTTTGAATTTGAATTCAAATTCGAACTTATTTGGATAACCATTCAGCATATCTATATTTATCATATCAATAGATATGGATAGATGGATAGATAGATATTGGTTATATATCAGATTATATAGTTAATCTAAATATATACGTATATCAGATATATGGGTTTTTACCCATAACCATTTTTCCCATACTCTCTCTCTGACTCTCTCCCATAAAACAACGATCAAGTCATTTTGCACTATGACTTGTGTGGGTGATACTCAGTTTGTAGTATCACTCCACTGCTAGGTTCGTTGTTCAGATTTTGGAAGCACGTGATTTACCCACGAGGTTCTTCGCTACAAGGTATGATTCTGATATTTTTTCCCACTGCAATATAATACTTTGATTTACACATATGAAGCAAGTCAACTACTAACTTTGAAGTTATTCATTTCGTCTCTGTTTTAGAGATATGGCCAACTGATTTTAGATCCATCATATAAGTGATATATTAATTTGTGCAGTGTTAATATAGTAAACAAGTTCTGAGATCTTAGTATGTATTTGCAGAAATATTGATTCACAATTACGGTTAGATTTTTGTCAAGCTATCATCTTTTTTTTTTTCACAATCTTGTGTCCTATATATTCAAATTGTCTTATGAAATCTTGCGTAAAAGTTTCTTTCAGTTCAAAAAAGAACCTAACAAATCAAATATATTCATGGGGTTAGGAAAGCAGATCTTTATACGTATAATTTCTTTTTCTAATCATGGTTTGTTTGACGTATTGCTCAATTGATGTGAATTTATGATGCCTCGCGCCGAGTTGCGCTGAGTTGAGCGACGCGAGCCGAGCCGAGCCGTTTTTCCCAGCTGGCTTGGTTCTAAGGCTCTGTTTGTTCTTTTTTTAATTCTGAATTACGTTAAATAGTCATAAGTAATTCGTTATAGCTCTGTTTTAAGCATGGTTGGTACTGTTAGATTCAAAATTACATTTTCTATCTTTTGTAAAATTTTGAAAATTTTATGAAAATAAAAAATATTTTTCCTGAAATAATAATTCATTATTTCTGCTTTAAAATGCATCTGGTGTTGCATGATTAAGTTTCAGAGGCTGAATTTTTTATTGTAGACTATTGTTGTAATTTACTATTTACTGGTATGGTTATTGCATTTTACCAGATTCTGAAATATTTATTTCTAATTTTACGTGTGTTTATTAGTTATTTAAAATTCCAGAAAAAATTCCAGAAAAATTCAGAAAAATTTCAGAAAATTTCAGAATGATATACTTTCTGTTATGGCATAATCTGAATATTAAATACAACATATTGTTATTTTTTGCATATGTTGTAATTAGAATAGCATAATTAATTATTTTTTTATTTTAATTCCGTTATTAAATGTAACATAGCATGAGTTGATTGTGAATCTACATTATGATGCTATTGTATGGAATTAGAATATTTTATCATGCTTTTAGATAGTCAGTGGGAGGTTATTCGGTTGAGAGAAATCTTTGTAGATTAACTCCCGAAAACCAATATTTTGCGCATAAATTAAATTAAATTTTAGGTAATTGTCACCTGTGGCGCAAGAGATGATTATGAGCATAGCGGATTTTCGATCTTGCGACTTGTGTAATATTGTCACTATTTAATTTAGATTTTGCGGCAAAATTATATTATGCTAATCAAAATTAATCCCAATGCGAATTTCTCTCTAAATTGACTTAGCTTATGGAAGTTAATTGGTTGACCTAGACTTAGTAAAGATGTTCAAATGTGAACAATGTAATCCCATTCTTTAGATGAGCAGAAGTCTTGGAGACTTTAGGTCAAACCTTAATTGAGCCAAAGTAAGGAAACATGACTCAAAGTCGCCGTGGTTTTGTTGCCTTATTTGGCATAATAAAAACTTATGTGTGCGCTATGGTTAGCGGCATGCTACGTAGTGTTGGTTGGCGAGTTTTGGAGTTATGAAATTAGGAAGCCCTCAATAGATCTATATATGATCTTGACTATTGAGTAATGCGAATTGACTTTGTAATTTGACTTGTAAATAATGTTACATCATTGGATGAAGTAACATTCAAGAGTCACGTCATCCAAGAAATGCGAGCTTAAATAAATTAGTCATTAAGTGTAAGACGAGTAGCCAGTATGAGCAGTGTTTTGCTCTCTACCCAATTATTGGGAGTGGATTGAGCGAAATTTCATGCACTATAATAGTGTGCGTTGAAATATCACGTGAAGTTAAAAGATTAGCGCTTAGAAGCTGCAAAATCTATTAACACTAAGTGAAAAGATTAGCACTTAGAAGCTGCAAAATCTATTAACACAAAGTGAAAAGATTAGCACTTAGAAGCTGCAAAATCTATTAACACAAAGTGAAAAGATTAGCACTTAGAAGCTGCAAAATCTATTAACACAAAGTGAAAAGATTAGCACTTAGAAGCTGCAAAATCTATTAACACAAAGTGAAAAGATTAGCACTTAGAAGCTGCAAAATCTATTAACACTAAGTGAAAAGATTAGCGCTTAGAAGCTGCAAAATCTATTAACACTAAGTGAAAAGATTAGCGCTTAGTGGCTGCAAAATCTATTAGCATTGCCAACTTGTCTAAGTCTGGACACTTACTGTTTCCACACTTGAGTGTGAGACATGAGGAGGGGCTTCTTTGTACAATTCCTTAGCTAGGCTAACATTTTGAATAACGTTTAACACTAAGCGCAAACGTTGCGGCATAGTGATGAAAAGGTCAAGGCCGACAAGGTTGTTATGACTCTAAGAATTTAACGCATCGCTTGTAAGAGCATTGTGTTGAATTAGACTCTTTAGCCTAATTCGCGCTTAAATTACTTCAGGAGCTATCATAAATTGATAGCTTATTCTCTCCTTCTTGTGGATAGTAGAATTAATTACAAGTAACTATGAAGCGAGAAACAGAGATGGCAAGAGGAGTATCGCCATCTTTCAACTAGATGTATTAAAATGTATGGAGAATAAAATTGACTTAAAGGTGCAGGGGATTAGCACTTACTAGTCAAATTTGCGACTTAGGCGCACTTGATATCTCCATGACATCCCTTTTATGATCTAGTGAATATGAATTAGTCATGAGTCATTACCTAGTTGGGCATAAACCTTTAAAACTTGTCTTCAAAAACTCACACATTAGGATGGTTGGAATTAGTTTATGAACATTGCGTCAATAAAACCAGTGGCTTATTATACTTAATCACATTAATGAGATGATGACACGATGGTTTGAGTAGGCCTTCTCGGGCCCACTCGCTTATGACATCCGCTCTCATGTGAATGTGTAACTTTGTTCGCAATGGGTGCGCACAAGTAAGTAGGAAAGCTGCAGAAGGTCATTTGTTTTAGCACATTTTAGTCCACTATGATATTTGTGACTAGATATGTGTAAGGGTATGATAGCTAAGCCTCAATCTCGACACATTTATAGATTACGATACACATCTGAGTCAAGACTATTTGATCTCCCATAAGTCAAAAGTTTTGAGATGATTTTTTGACATTGCACAATTGAGGTTGAGATCAATTAGATAACAGCTTTCGTACTTTTAGTTTTGACCAAGGTGGCGAGTATCTATTTGAGTTATTTTTAGAAAAACTCTGTAAGAGAGATGGATGCTTAGAAAATTGATTATTCCTAGTACTCAACAACACAATGGTGTAGTAGAGATAAGGAATTAAATATTGTTAATGTTAGGTGGATAATGGCGCAAAATGTTCCCAATTGGAAATTGCACTAGTTTGTTGCCTATATCCCTAACTAAGTGCCCTCCATATCAGATTTTTACACTCCATTTTGAGTAATAGGTTAGCGGAGAGCCATCTATGGGCGATCTGTAACCGTTAAGCAGCTTATCTTTATTTTACTTCTCATAAGATTGCGAAGTTAAGACCTAGGGTTCTATAGCGCATTATTGTATGCTGTCTTGTAAACACAAAGGGTCATGTGGTGCATTATTGTATGCGGTCATGCAAACCCTCCAGGTCAATGCATATAGGTAAGCAGCTTTGTAGTAGTGTAACTAAGTCACATAAAGTTTTATTAGTAAAGGTGACGGTGAATAGAGTTTTTGGAACTCTATAAGAATGAGGAATTCCCAAGCATAGCGCTCTATGTAGCCTAGTTAAGAATGGAAAGAAATTTTCCAATATCCTAGGGACAGTGAGAGCGATGTGCCTACTAATGGATTACTCCATTAAGAAAGAATACTCTACATTCTTAGTTGCGTGGTAGCGAATGTGAAAATTTTCCAACGTCATCACTGGGTGATTGGAGGGAAACATTCATGATTGCTCCGCAAGATGATAAAGAGCCTAGGATAATGCCTAAGCCTCAGTCCCCTATTTTTAGAAAGTGGCATTCAATGTTGCACAGTTTAAAGACAAAGTCTTTGAGGATTAACCATTTTTATAATTTGGTTGACTTTTCATTATGACGCAAAACTGTTATAAAGTTATGCGTATTTGGAAGTCATTGTTGAGGCATAAGGCTCGCTAGATACCGAAAGGTCGCACCTTGAGGAAAGTGTAGACCATGAGAAGACTTCCTCCTGGGGAGTGAGGTTATTTGACTTAGGCTATGATTGACTAAAGTTCGGAACATGATTTGTGGACATTGTGACCCAACTTTTCTCGTTAGAGAATGTGATAAGTAGATCCGTAGGGATTTACCTTCTGCTTTTATGGTGAAACGTTAGGAGCGCAAAAAGGTTGCTAGATCCAATAAATCTTTACAGCCTAAAACAGTTATTCCAAATAGTGGTTCTTAGATTTCGTCAAGCCATGATAGACCAACGATGATCGATGAACACCACTGAGGCATGATCAATGGTCCAAAAGAAGTTTTTCCTTACTTAGTCATTATGAGCCAGGAATTTATAAGGTTGTCGCTACTAGGGTTGGCAGTCCTCTATTTTAGATATGATGGACATGGGTGATGTAATTTATATGCTCGGATGTACGATCCTTAGGGATTGCTTTGGAGAATTCATGTTTTGTCTTCGATGACTTACATAAGGAATATCTAGAACGATTCTTGATGCAAAATTGCAAACCCATTGACTTACCTATCGGTTAAAAAGCCAGAGCCTTAAGCTATTGAGTGAATCCTCGGATTGTCTTTGGGAGAAACAGATGAGCTATATTCCTTGATCTTTTCTTTGTTGTGGGAGCCTAAAGTACGCTATGTTGGCGTATTCGGCATGATAAGTGTTATCTTTGATAAATGGTTAACTGAGTTGTTTAGACATTGACTTTGCTCATTAGACTGTGGATAAAATGCTTTACTAGTAGTATATTAATTTGTTCCTTGTAAGATTCAATGCGCTAGTTGGGCACATTAAGAATGAACGCAAATTGGTCACCAAAATATCTTTAGAGAGGTTATTGCGCAAGAGGTAGTGATCTTAAATTACTTCATGTGAGGCGCACATGGTGGATTCCGTTGTATATACTTATCGCAATAGGTGCTGATAAGGCTTGTGTTTGGAATCTAGAATTGTGATCTTGAATCATTTCATGTGAGGCGCACATGGTGGATTTCGTTGTATATACTTATCGCAAGAGGTGCTGATAAGGCTTATGTTTGGAATCTAGAATTGCGCAAGCTATGGTCAAATTTTTTTAATCGATCACTTATTTTGAGATGATGGGATGTTGACACTATTATGATTTGTGTTATAATGATTAGCTGATGATGATGTCAGCAGGCAAGATTGGCTCACTCACACGAGCAATCGCCCTTGGCGCTTGGGAGCGAGCAAGGATGAGACTAGTGGTTTATTTTTATTTGGAGCCAAGAGAGGCTTAAGTAATCCACTATATATGTCGCCTTGGTTACAACTAAGATGAGGTCGTGTTAAGGATCAAACATGGATATTAGTACCCACTTTCCATGTTGTGCCTGTTATGATTAGCCAGATGCGAGATCTCATTTGGCGCCTAGAAGGCGAGCAAATAGAGAATTCGAGTTAGGCGCTAGAAAGCGACTAGACTTATATCTATACGGTGTATCGAGTATGACGTCACTCTTTATGGAAGAGTTACTCCACCGTAGCATGTATTCATACTATATGTGCTTGGTGACCGAGTAATGAGGTGAGAGAATGGATCCATGTTTCCTCACCGTGTGAGTCTTACGTGTCATTATTGATATGACTTTCATTTATGTACCCTTTTGTGAATTTTGACTATGTCATAAGGTAAAGGGTTGATGTTCTGCTACTTTGGTATGTTGCCTGCGGTCATGCATGATTCGGCCTTAAGGGACATCACTGGGAAAGCGGTCAATCCTAAACTAAATGACATGAGGGCAAAGGGAAGATCATCTAGTATTACACCACTGTTGTATATTCACTACCGGGAACTCATATCGCTCTGTATGAGAGGCGAATTGAGTGTGAATATATTGCAAGAATTGAGAGGGTCAAACATGCTCTTTTTGAGGGATTAGAGATGTTTTTTGGCTCGGTGTAATTAGATGAGTCTGGGGTATATGAGACGTTATCTCTGTTCTTTTTGGGTCGATGTCTCTATGCTGACTCATTTTGAGTTTCTAGTATAGAGTTCTCATATACAGGTGTTCTTAGCAGTCGCACGGTGCATTGGCTAGTATAAGATTGTTATTTTTTTGGGAGATTGAGATAAAGATATGGCAGTGTCATTCCAACTTATGTCCGAGTGGGAGATGTTAGAAATTGGACGCCCATGTGGCATGACCCTTAGAACCTTTTGAACCTGAACCTTTTAAACCTTATCCATGTAAGTTTGAATTTGAATTCAAACTTATTTGGATAACCATTCAGGATATCTATATCTATCATATCAATAGATATGGATAGATGGATAGATAGATATTGGTTATATATCAGATTATATGGTTAATCTAAATAGATACGTATATCAGATATATGGGTTTTTACCCATAACCATTTTTCCCATACTCTCTCTCTGACTCTCTCCCATAAAACAACGATCAAGTCATTTTGCACAGTGACTTGTGTGGGTGATACTCATTTTGTAGTATCACCCCACTGCTGGGTTCGTTGTTGAGATTTTGGAAGCACGTGATTTACCCACGAGGTTCTTCGCTACAAGATATGATTCTGATATTTTTTCCCGCTGTAATATAATACTTTGATTTACACCACCATCACAAAAAACGCAACAAAAGAAGAGTCTCCTAGCAATAGAGTGGGTTACAAATTAATGTGTTGCATTATTTTTCTGTTCTTTAAAAACATAGAAAAACTTCAGACAATGTAGAGTGTACAAGATTAGCAAAATATGCCGACATTCTTCCAGTTGATAGCTACTTACCTATGTTTTCTAAGTACTCAATCAGAAAAGAGACAAAGACAATCAGGGACAAAATAGAAAACTTGGAAACTAAAGGCCTGTTCAGTAACATTTTTGTTTTCACAAATTTTGAAAACTGGAAACAAAAATACATTTGGCTTTACCAGTGTTTTGAAAAGCATGCCTAAGCGTGTGCCTAAGCTTGAGGCGAGGCGCGGCGAGGTGTAGCTCTGTGCAGCTCTGTGCCTCGTGCATGGCGAGGCACGGTGATGTAGAGGAGGCGCAGTCGAGGTGATGAGGCGAGCGCCTTTTGCGTTTCGTGTTTCTTCCATACCAACAGCCCATCTGGTTTTTTGTGTGGATATCCACATGGAATAAAATCTCATTTACAGCATAAAATGATCAAAACTTGGGGCAAAAACATTAAAAAAAACCCACTAGAAAAGAAGAAGATGACAACGAGGAAGGTTCGACTTATCTTCCCGTCTCCTCTGGTACAACTCTTCCTCTCTTCTCTCTCTAGCTCTTCTCTCTAGTTCTTCTCTCTCTTGTACCTCCTTTCTCTCTCTCTCTCTTCTCTCTCTGGTTCTTCTCTAGTTCGACTCTTCTTCCCTTCTCTCTCTTCTCCTCTTCTTCTCCTCTCCCTTCTCTGGTTTTCTTCTCTGCCTCTGTTCTACTCTCTTTTTTTTTTATAATTTTTTTCTTTACTTTTTTGGTCTTCTTCTTTTCTCTCTATTCTCCACTTTTTTGGTCTTCTTCTCTTGTTCTCTACGTCTCCTCTGTTCTTCTTCTCTATTTCTCTCTGTGCTCTCTATCTCTCCTCAATTTTTTCCTCTCCTCTATTCTACTATGTTTTTTTTCTCCTCTGTTATCTCTCTGTTTTTTTTTCCTGTAAAAAAAAAAAGAATAAAATGAACACTGAATCACTGCTTATTGTCTCAACAGGTACTTACATAAGGTTTTTGATGGATGTGAATGTGATACTTTATACTTTTTGTTGGATATTATATTTTTAATATACTACATATATTTGTTATGTTAAAAAGGTTGCCTATTTTATAATTTTGCTTTGCTTTTACTACGTGCGCCTCGCTTTGGTGAGGCACGCGCCACGCCTCGCTTCGCCTCGCGTCACGCTTGGGCTATAGGAGACCTTATCGCCTCGATGTGCCTGGAGCCTTCTAAAACACTTGGCTTTACAGTTTTCATTTTCAAAGAAATACCAATGGTTTGCAAATTTAAGGAATTAAAAAAAGAAAACACCCTTTCCGGCAACTCACCAAGCATGTTTTCTTGTTTTTATTTTAATATATTTTGAAAACATGTGTACCAAATGTTTTTTTTCTTCTTTTTTTCTTCCATATATATAAAACAAAAAAATTGACAGCATTACCAAACACTATCCAAGTGTTTAGTTGTTTGCCATTGGCTTGAGTCAAAGGACTACAAAATCTTCTAATTAGTGGGCCTTAAGGTTCATGACCACTATGATGGCAACATTTTTTTCCTTGAGAAGAGCAATGGATGCAGGAGAATCACAATCCTAGATTGAAGTTAGCATATTTAAAAAGAGTAGCAGATTATGACTTACTTGATAAGCATCATAAAGACTCGGGCAGATAAGCTTTGCCATGCTACCATCAATCACAATAAAAAATTTTGTTCCATTAGTTTTGACCCCAGTGACACGATTAACCTATTGGAAAATGGCCTTATAGAAACTTATTTTTTAAGGCAGGACCCAAGCGTTAATTTTAACGTTTTTAATTGGGTTCATGTTTAATGTCGCGTAGTGAATAACATCGTGTATTTGGTTGCTCAAAACTATTTCCAGATAAATAAAAATTCAATGCGCATTTTCGGATTCGTAAAAATGGCTTTAGGTGGGTTTCCTACACATTTGTGAAATATGTTTGTCCCACATAGGAAAGGCTTAAGGATTTATATATACTCTAGCTTACCACACTTGGGACAGGCTCTAAGGGGCACCCAAGTTTTATAAGATGGGGAGTTATGAACAGAGTGGGCTTGGCCCAAAACCACCACACACGCGTGCGCTGCTGCCACCGTCCATCCGACCGGTCCGCCGAGCAAAGCCGAGCGCGGGTGCATGGTGTGGGTGGGGTCGGGTCCTAACTTTAATTTTTTGGACAAAATTTGTTTGAGTTTTTTTAAATTCTTGCGGGAATTTTTTTTTTCCCTTATGGAAATAATTCAAATTTTGCACCAAATTTTCACATTCAAATTTATGAATTTTCAGGTCTCCTCATTTTCGAACCGGTACTGTTCCGGTCACAAGTTTCCGGCTATGTCCGGACAACCACCAAGGCCTACCTGAACAGGTGCATGGTTGGCTATAAATGGCATGCCATCCAGCATTCCAATTTTCTTTCTTCTTCCTCTTATCGCCCTCCTGTCTTCTGCATTTGTTCTACATTAAGAGAGAGTTAAAGCATAGTTTTGGTTCGCCAGACATGAGTTTGTAGTGCTGCAAATCAAGTATTAGTCGTTGCATCCTGGAAAATAGACGCTGTTAAATCTCGAAGCACCGGAGCAAGGGAGAAATGTAATTTAAGGAGATTGTGTCCAACACAAGCCTCGACTTCCAATTTCTATAAGCAATTAATTCAAAATATAATTTATTATTCTCTGAATTATTTAATTTTGATTGTTGTTCTTTTATTTATACATTTCATTTATACACACACACAACCACAGGGATTAACATAACCTAGCAACAAGTATTTGTAATTAGTGATCTCCCAGGTTCAATGATGAGATTGAGATCTTGTGACAAGACTAGCTCCCGTTCCTAAAACAAACACCCAAGAAGAAAATTTGATTAAAGCTTTATATAATCAGAAGCAAAATTTATGCCAAGTTTCTTTAATAATGGACTGCAAGGACATTTGTACAAGCATCTTTTCAATGCTGAATGTAACCAACCAATTGGTTGTTGGTCGAGTGGCGATTGGAGCTCGACTTGGTAGGGAGGACTACGGTTCGATCCCCCGCAACGCCAATTGGGAGGGGGCTTGAGTCTAACCATCCAGAACTGCTCCCCCGAATCCGGATTAGTCGGCCCAAAGTGGGTCGGATACCGGGTGGGTAACCAAAAAAAAAAAAGAATGTAACCATGAGAAACACAGAAATTCCAGACTTAAAACAGAGACATGTATTCATGCATATATGTACACTCCAACTAACGAAAGTGAACCAAAGATACCATAAGTTCTAGGAAAACACAACACACACCAATTGGGAGGCTTTTAGCTACCTACATATCAAGGTTAATAATTTAATATAGCACCCTCTTTGCCATCCTTGTGCATTTTCAAAGAAGAGAAGAGAAGAAAAGGCAAGAGATATTCTTTCTCATTTTTTGTGGAGAATCAGTGAATAAATACTGTATCCCTGAATAAGATCACCTCATACCAAAATTAATGGTTTCCCCTTCTGAATATATGAGACCCATTTGTTTTTTGGATGTCGGGATATGGTATAGGTCAAAAAGAAGAGGAATGTAGGTAATGAGAAAATGCTTGCATAGTGATGATGATGATAACAATTGATCATTTGATTCTTAGAAAGGTGTTTGGCCATTCAAATAATTTATCAAGCTGCTCAATCAAGGGATCTTCAATCTATGTCTAGGTTTAGAATGTGGCTCTAACCTCTAAGTGGAGTACTGGTTTGAGGATAGAGTATTAGTTAGGTCAAGAAGAACTCTACAAGACTATAACAAAAAAAGCACAAAATGCAACTAGATGTGCACTGAGAACTGCCGATTATTCACTCCAGTTAAATATCTTCCTAACACGCTTTACCATATGGATAATAAAATCCTCCAAGCTCACATGAAATGCATAGGCACTATATGCCTAGACTAGAAAATGGTCCTTACAGTGTCAATCAGATATCTGGGAGATGGAAGGACAGCGCCAGTGTGATAATAATCAATCCCCAACCTGCCTCCAATGTTCAAATAGTCAATTTTGAAGCCTTGGGTGCGAATTTGGTCAATGCAATTCACCATAAGAACTGCAGCATCCTGAAAAATGTCAACCTGAAAATCATAATGAGACGATTAGATTTATAGAAAACATAAAATAATTTTATGCATAATTAAACAATGATAAGATGGAGATTGCACATGCCTGGTCCCTCACAGTGTGTCAACATATTGTCCGCTTTGGGGTTGGGCCACTGAGAGCTTGCCCCCTCACGGTTTTGTTCCTCCCCTGAAGAGGGGAAAAAGGCCTGTTAACAGATGGAGGGGGCCAGTACGCTTATAAGGTAGACAAGGAGTCCCTCCTGAGTCGATGTGGGATAGACCCAACAGAGATAAACATGAGTACAATGGGAATCAAAATTAGAATAATGTTAATGAAAGGGTGAGAAAGAGAAAGAAAGATATATAAACAGAGAGACAGAGAGAGAGATAAAGATGAATGATATCAAGGAAAATGATTAGAAAAAAAAGTGAATACAAAAAAGAAATTTGTGGAAGCAAAAATGAAAGGTGAATCAAGTAGTAGAAGGAAATCAATGAATGGACACCAAGTTAGTAGTTAAATTGAACTTTGAACATTGGATAAATTATTATATAGATGAGTAATTTCCCAGAATCAGCATTATAAAGCTTGTCAAGAAATGCATTGGGAGGGATACTGAGTCATCAAAAAAAAAAAGCATAAATATAATACAGAGATCCACAAGCACTATAAATTCTTCTGCAACATAACAAAAATATTACTTAAAAATCATCTTATTCCATTGTTACTTCATATATGAATCTGTTTTATAAGCATATAGTGCATTTGTTTCAGCCATACCAAATGTAAAATGGGAAGATTATTTTCCACCACTGCCAATGGAAAGTAAATCAACATTCAAATAATATCAGCATAGTTGGATAACTAATAAAAATAACCCAAGAATAAAGGACATAATACATTTTTTTGCAATTAAGGACATAACATGTACAATGTTGTTTAAACTTTTAGGACACTAATTATGGTTGCAAGGAACCTTAGTGATGGTTGAACCAAGATGGCAATGGGCCCCCACAAGATGTAAAATGGGAAGATTATTTTACACCACTGCCAACGGAAAGTAAATCAACATTCAAATAATATCAGCATAGTTGCATAACTAATAAAAATAACCCAAGAATAAAGGACATAATACATTTTTTTGCAATTAAGGACATAACATGTACAATGTTGTTTAAACTTTTAGGACACTAATTATGGTTGCAAGGAACCTTAGTGATGGTTGAACCAAGATGGCAATGGGCCCCCACAAGCTTCAGTTCATTACGATGTGCCTTCACAGCAACTAGAAACCATTGCAGCTTCTCATTTCTAATACCAAATTTGGAGTTCTTATTACCAGTGGCAACATAAGGATGGACCTAAGGGAACATTAACCACAAATAGTTTTATAGAGATATTGATAATTGCAAATTATAGTGTTTTTACCAAACAACATTTTCTTCTGTTCCATAAAGCTTAGATTATTTATTTAAATTCATCCAAGTCTTGAACTAACTAGTCAACTATCAATTGAGTTTAATGAACACACTACTACCAAATCCGACACTTACAAATTACATCTTTGTAGCCACATTACCTAAGGGTCCACATCTGGATTAATCCTAAGTAGTAAATTAGCCTTCTTCCTAGCAATTCTTGAAGCTGATACAATATTGTCCAAATCAAATTCACTATCAACATTGACAAAAACACCTTCTTGAGTAGCTAGCACCAGTTCCTCTAACAACTTTCGATTCCCATTAAAGATAAACTCCATAGGATAATCAAATAACAGGAGAATTGAGAATCACATTCACAGTCACACTTACACTCACAATCACAGTCAAAGCGTCATGTTTATAAGCATAGATTGCAAGGCTAAATTAGTCCATTGAAGTATGTGAAAAAAAAAAAAACTACTACTTTTTTTTTTCCAGCAAAATAACTCACAGCGATATTGTGAAAAATGACCTAAGTCGTCCTTTTCTTTTATTTGGCATGTTAAATGAAATATTGTGTTGGCAATTTTTGTAAAGAAAATGTGGCCTTGGTTTTATAGCTTGTCTAGTTAGGACAATGCAATCACAGCTTCAATCCTACATCAGGTATAACTGCGTTGAACATGTTGCATTATTTGGATAAATACAGGTAATTGACCTAACTTCAATGATTTTGAAACTAAACTGCTTGAAAGAGAAGGCTGGCGTGAGAAAACCAAGAACCTCGCTAGATGAACGTTCAAGATGAAGGAAAAGTCACATATTTTAACAGCTTACAAGGTCAATCAAGCACAAGGAACATATAAGTACAACCTTCACAAGACCATAAAGTAAAACTGACATATTTTAGCAGGATGAATTTTTTTTTTATTTGTTTTTTTAGACCAGTAGCAGGATGTATGTTGACTAGGCAACATTTTGTAATTGTATTACACATAACATTGCTTACTAAAATGAAAAATAATTTCATTAGGACTTGATGGAAATCTAACTCAACATTGTCCAAATAATACCAAACACATTATGTGGGAAGAAAGCCACAAGAAGCAATTACCAGTTTCCGAAAAATTTCTTAACAACCATTCCCTAATTTACATATTGAGTCTCAGGGTTCACGATGGGGGTTAGTGGGAGTAGGACTGTGCAAAATACTGCATAATCCGCATTAATTCGCACCGCTCTAACTGCTAACCGCGGTTTAAACTTTAAAATTTAGAATTCGCCTTCTAAACCGCTCTGCTATAGTTAATACATATATATTTTTAACATGCAATGAAATATCAATATAAAAATAAGTGTGAGGGAGATTTAAGATATAAAATTTATTACAAATTAGTAGTTATATATATGAAACATATTATGTAAAATTACTTTGTGTTATATATATAAAAATATTATACAAATTAGTGTTATAAATTATGCAAATATATGATAATTAGTTAGAATATTCTTCAATCTGTCAATCTGCTAAAAACCGTCCAAACCGCAATTTGTCAATCTACTAAGCCACTAATTTTCCATTCAGTTTGCAATTTTACTCTCAAACTGCCCGAATACTCCCCTAGATGGAAGTGTATGGTTCATGGTAAAAGAAAGTGGCCACAAGCAAATGACAAAAAAAAAAAAAGGCAACCAAAAAAAAAGGCAATCGGAGGGGATGGCAGAGAAGATAGTTGCCGCTTGATGGCTGTGGTGTTTTAGAATTAGGTTTGGGTGGAGGAAGAAAACGGTAGTACGGTTTTTTATTGGGTAATTTACACTTTGCCTTCTTTATATTTGACCACTTTCTAACTTTGCCTTTGAAGTTTACTTTTTACACTTTGACCCAAGGTTTTAAAAAGCAGCCGCAACCATTACGTAATGCTGTTACATAACAGTTGTGGTGGTTACCGCCACTCGTTACGGCCGCTTTTGCAATGTGATTGAGATTCACAGGTGTGTTGACCATAGCGGCTGTCGTAGCAGTCATAACGGTGCTGTAACAGCCGTAACGACCTGTTACCCACTGTTATGTAACTGTTCCAAACTGTTTCTTTTGAAAAAAAACACACAAAAAAAAGATGAAAATGGAGAAAGAGGGATAGAGAGAAGAGGGAAGATGAAGAATATGTTATTGATTTGTTGAAGTTGTAAGACCTATACTATTCTATTCAGCTGCTATTACTCAACTATTTTGTTTGTGTGTGTCTATCTATATATTGTTTGAAAATAATAATAATAATAATAAGTGTGGTCAGTATCTATTTGGCTTGGTTAAAATATGTATATATATATATATATATATTTAGGTTTTTATTTATTCTCTTACTTTTGTCATTATTTATCTTATATATAATAGTTAGTGATTGATTTTTTGTATAATATAAAGTCATTAATTATTAAAATAAAATGTAAAAAACTCAGTTTATAGTGATTTAAAAATATAAAATATATTGGATCATACTTAAAAATTTACAAAAATTGATCAATATTTATTTTAAACCCAATAAATATGATCATGGAAAAAAATGCGTATCGGTAAGTTTTTTTCAAATTGTGCGAAAAATAAAAAAATTCACGGTTCCAGTTACCGCAACCGTTACACTACGACCTTTACACCGTGCAACCGCGCCACCGCCACCGCCACCACTTTTCAGAACCTTGCTTTGACCCTTTTATCTTTCAAATTTTTCCCAGTTCACTCCTAAAACTAATTTCTGTTCAAATTAGGTAGAAAATATCATAATAATTGTCACATAACATAAAAATATATATATATTATTATATTAAAAATTTATATTAAAGATGTGAGTTATATATAATAAAATATTTTTATATCACATTATTGTTAATCTAACAATTTTTTGTCTACTTTTTAAAAGAAATTAGCTTTAGAAGTAAACTGAAAAAACTTGAAAATGAAGGGCAAAAGTGAAAAAAAAAAAAAAAAACAACCCAAGCTTCAAGGGTTAAAATGATAAAGTAACCAAATATAAAGGGGATAAAGTGTAATTTATCCATTTTTATTCTATGACAAAATTGTATTAAGAACAAATTTCATTAATTAATATAGATCAGAGAAACTACTATATTGAAACTAAAAACTCACATTAGAAGAAAACAGAGTAGAGTCAATTAACACACCTAGTGGGATCGAACCCAGCATGAAGAGCCAAGCGAAGCTCATTGCCACTAACCAACACAGCCCTACATCCCAACTTCCTCAAGTGCTCCATAATCTTAAGATTGTTGTTGGCTTTAATCACATATCCAATAATCGGATCCAAACCCTCGAAAGCATCCCTACAAGCTTGGAAGCTTCTAGTGATTTGGGGCTTACTGTAGAGGTAAAAAGGCCTCCTTTCCACATTGTTCATCACATCGTCAACCCTAAGACCCTCACAGCACAAATACCCATCTTCGGATTTGGTGAAACAGTGCTTAAACAAAGAGTTTTTGGAAAGGACTGCCCTTAGCTTTGAGTTGGTCCTTGACGAGGGTTTGAAGGTTGTTAGGGAGAAGGAGTTTTGGCTTGGGTTTGAATAATGTTTTAGGGATTTTGGAAAATCAAGGGACTGAAGGAGGATCTGAGAAATAGCTATTGATGGAACAGACGAACTTGACTGAATGTCCCTTTCTTTATGTAAATTTTGGAGGTACATAGGTCGCAAAGTAGACTTTTAAACCCTAGGGTTTATGGGTACCAAATAACCAAAAAATAAGGCTCCTTTTGGTGTGTGTGTGTGTGTGTGTGTGTGTGTGTGTGTAAGAGAGAGAGAGTTCATTGTCTGATGGTGAAAATGTTCCAAATAAGCAAAAGCGTTTGAGGCCAATAAGATTGATTGTTTAACCCAAATCACCAGGAATTTTGAGGCTTATGGGGATACTTTGGAGGGTTTGGATTTGATTATTGGATAATGCTATTAAAGCCAACAACAATCTCAAAATTTTGGAGCATGTTAACTCAAGATTTTCGATTCTGTTTACTGTAGAGAAATTCCTGCTTAAACAACTTTTGGGTCTGTGAGTTTGAGTCAACTCTTAGGGTTTTTGGACAGGAGCGAAAATTTTGATTCATGGGAGTATCATTAATTCTTAAGGATATCAATTATAAAGTTTAATTAAATCTAGTTTTTATTTGATAATAGAATGATAAAAAAAATTAACGTGATGTCCAAATTATATGCCTGTTGGCACTAAAAACTATTTCTTCTATTAACAAGCCTGCCAAAGCATAGAGAGATGATCCAGAGTATGATAGGAGTGAAGGCCACAAGTTTGGTGATATAATGTGGGTCCCAATATGCAGAACAAGTGACAAGGGTGAAACGGTTAAAAAAATAGTTTCATGTGCAGAGATGGTAGAGGTAGTTTCTTCTGTCGATTTGTCTGATAATGTAATGAAACATGGCTAAACATGAGTTTAGGGATATGTTGATGTAGGACACATGGTTCATTTGCACAAATTGAAGAGAAAGATAAGGCTACAGCAGAGGAAGCAATTACAAGCAGTTGTGGAGATTATGGCCAGTTATTCAAGAAGTGGAAGTAACTTGCTTCATGGTGGGACACATGGCAGCACATGGACAACATGGTTAGTGACATAAAGGTTGGAAATTCAAAGGAGAAAATGACAAGAAAATCAACTCACAACCTAAGAAGTCTAAGAGTAGTCTAATTTGCCAAGGAGTAGCAGTAGCAGTTAACATCTGTAGTCTGTGCAAAGTTCTATCGATTGTAGTGCTAAAAGACTTGTAATTTGATCCTTGTGGTTAAAGTGACAAGTTTTGTTATTTTTAGTCAATTTCAATTTGTATTTACTTTGTTTTTTCAAGAAATAAACCTCCAAAGAATTCCTTGAACCTATCAAGGCATTAAGACACTCAACCACATTTGCTTGATCCTGTTGTTTGTGAAGATTGGTTTGTTTGTTGCTTTTTAATATCACACCAAAACTAGATTTTTGCTAACATATTTTGGCAAGCTCAGTGGGACTCTGTCTAATTTGGAGTGATTGCTAAGAAGAAGCAAACTGACCAATCCTTAGAAATGAATGGGGATCTTGAGGAGAGGCCTTTCGATAGCACTATCTTAAGAGAAAGTTATGATAAAGAAATCAGGGACAATGTTGATGACAGCCATTTAGTGGTTGGTCAAGATGATGGCCAAAGATATAGCCACAATGCACTCATGGAAGGCCAGAAAAGTAACTCTCTAGTAGATGTTAGGAAAGCATTGGTTTTGCGTGTGAGTAGAGTCTTGCAAGTTTGCCTCCACATGAAAATCAGGCTTCAATTGATAAAGTCATTGCTGAATTTGAGAAGCATAACATCAGACCAAGTCAGTCTAGGCAACTTAAAGATGAAGCTCATGGAAGAAAGGTAAACCTTGGTGCTTCTCTAACTCCACAAAATCACACATCAAAGCCTACAAAGGCTTTGCCTGCAAATGAGCATGTGTCATTTTATGGACCTTCTACACTTCAAAAGGAGTATGAGGAGAGGATTAATTCAAACCCTATCTTTGAGTTTAATGGGATGAAAGGATACCCACCAAACTTACTTTTTGACTTTAATAACAATGACATAGGGGCGAAGACCTAAACTTGGGGGGAACAAAGGCCTCCAATGTATGCACAGCAGACATACGAAGGCCTTAGGGATGGTAACCATAACCTAATGGACCAAAGGGCCAAGCAACCAGAGATGATGAAGCCCCAGCATGTTCAAGAACTTATGTATTAACAACTTTATCAAGAGTTAACGAGACCTACACCTCCTCTATTCCAACAATTCTTGCAACAGCTACCCTATCATGACCACCACCACACCCATAACCACCATATCCACAACCACATCAACAACCACCATACCAACCACCACCACTATACCAACCACCATACTAGGCACATTATCAGGAACCTAATGTCGTTGAACCAAGGCTTAGAGGGCCTGGGCCTTCTCCTTTGCAACAAGATTTTTATGGAGGGGGGAGGGAACAACAAGTGCAGATGGGTCATGACCCTCTGCCAAATAGGCAGCAGATCATTAATATTGTACAAGAATCATATGGTCCAAGCCTGAGAATGCCAAATAGGCCACTGTTCAGAAGTTCTTACCATCCATGGATAAAAACAACTTTACTCCTATTCCAAGGAATTATAGAATTCCTGAGTTTACCTTGTTTACAGGGGAAGAGAAACAGTCAACTATAGAACATGTAGGAAGGTTCATACTTCAATTTGGTGAGCCTGGTTATGATGATATTTAAAATTGAAACTCTTTCCTCATTCTCTATCTAAAGTGGCATTTACATGGTTCATTAACTTACCAGAAATTCTGTCCATACTTGGAAAGAAATGGAGAGTTAGTTTCATGCTCAGTTCTTTAGGACCGAGCCTGAAGTGACAATGGTAGATCTATCAAAATTTAAACAAAAACAAGGAGAAAGTGCAGAACAGTACATCGACAGATTTAAAAAAGCTAAAAACAGATGTCATGTGTACATGCCTGAAATAGAAGTCATAAGATTAGCCCATAATGGTTTAGACTTTGAGCTTAGGAAGAAGTTTGAGGGCATGATGTTTAGAGATTTATTTGAGTTGTCCTCAAGGGCTACTAGTTATGAGGCCATTCTCAGAGAGGAACAACAGAGAAATGCAGTCTCACTAGGGACTTATTACCAAGAGGTTGATTTTGACATAAAGGTTGACATAGATGTTGCACAAGTAGTAGGGAAAAAGCCTGTGGTTTGTGAAACATTAAAGAAAGATGATAAGCCTGTAAGCATTCCAATAACACAGCTAGCCAAAAAGAATGTGGTTGTATCAAACATACAGTGTTCTTTTGACTTATCATAAGCAAATGCACTATTTGATGAGTTATTAGCAAATAAATTCCTAACTTTGACTCCTAGCCACAACATTCCTAGAGAGAGGGATAAGGTTGGCAAGAAATATTGTAAGTGGCATAATTCTTTTAGACATTCAACAAATAATTGTGTCACATTCCGAAATTGTGTGCAGGATCTGATATAGAAAGGAATGCTGAAGTATACTGAAAAAGATAAAGGGGTCATTGCAGTCGATAGTGATTCATTCCCAGACATGGTAGAAATCAATATGGTAGTAACTGATCTCTAGTCGATTGACCAAAAGAAGAAAGGTAAAAATCCTAGAGTTCTTCTAGTAGAGTTGAAGAAACTCCATAAAGAAAGGATGGAGAAGATTACCAAGGAGGCAAGAGGAAAGAAAATTCAAGAAGAGCCTAGTAAGTGGTTTATTTGTTTCAGATGTGACACTAAAAAAGAAAGAGCCAAGGCCATTGTGATAGATGAAATTCAAAAAATTGGAAATAATGTTGGCCTCATATTCAACACCATGAGAAGTGGTGACTTGTAGATATTTGATAATGATTGTATGTTCTATGATGGGTCAGATCTAGGGATATTTGGCCATGCAGAGAATTATGGTGAGGATAATGCTCCATTCTTGTTCCAAGGAGCTCCTGTCCATACATCCATGCTTTGGTGGACCATGCTAAAACAGCAAAAGGGCTCTGAGCTATATGGAAACCCAACGATATTGACAAGACCATACGTTGGCCAGCAGCAGCAATTTGTGACACCACATAGTGGCCAGCAACAGACTGCAAGGCCATATGGAGGACAACAACAGTTTGTGAGACTATTTTGGGGACTTCAACAGTAGTATCGCGACCCAAAAATGAAGCTAGATATGCAACCAGTTCAACCAAGGATGGTAAAACCTCCCAATCTAGGATGGTAGAGGGTAGCTTATGAGATTAATTAACATAAGTGCTATAATTTAATCATTTTAATCATAATTTTAAAAAAAAACATGAATCATAACCAAATATGATATAAGATATAAACAAAGATATTTTTTATTATAACTAAAATAATGTCATAATTAATCACAATAAGTTATAACTAACACCACAATAGAGCATGACTAAAGATTACGAGAGTGGTGCCAAGGGCATCGAATTCCTCATAGGAGTTATTGGTTGGTCCAGAGGCAGTGCCATATGGTACTCTACATGTATTGTGATTGGTAGAGGGAGTGGAGCTCACGATTTTGTGTTGGGTGATTGAGTAACATGAGGAGACATAGTAATTTGTGATTGACTAGGATATAGCCACGTGATACCCCTAAACTAACCAATAATTTTTTCAATTTGCCCTGTTTGACTAATACAATTTGCGTGCTACTAGAGGTGATTTTTTTTTTTTTTTTCTTTTAGATAGGTTGTTGACCAAAAAAACGTGAAGCCTACTTTGTCATCTTCATTTTTTTTTTGAACAACATTGTCATCTTCGATTGCTTTACTAAAATAACTAATCTTACGTTAATGATATTTATTTATTATATATTTCTGTCATTGGTGTATGACAATATTATACTGGCTAACATTCAATTTTTAATAAGACTTCTATTAATAAGAAACACAAAATATAATTTTTTTTATGAGAAATTAAAATAATAATAAAAAAAAAGAAGGCGAATAAAAAAAGCTAAAGGAATCGTTGCAAAATAAGTGGGTATAAAAAATATTGCATAGTACATGAAAACTTCAAAAAAATATATATTTTTTAAAATCATGGTACAATTTGGACATTTGACTTTCTTATTGTTTTAATTCTCTCCATCTCTCATTTGTTCTCTCTTCTCTCTCTTTCTCTTCCCTCTACAATTTCTCTGATTGACAATTATCCTTCATCCAACAAGTCGAGTCATTGCCCATCCCTCTACTAGTCTCAACCTTCCCTAGCCCTCAATCACTTGAATTATGAGCTTTTTTAGGCTCCTTCTTGAAGACAGCTCAGATTGAACCACGCTGTAGACACCCCATTTTTGACAGCCCTTACGACTTGGATGCCATCGCTTGTACACCCGATGATAAGTTTGTTTGCTCATCAAGTACTTGAAGTCCTCAGCGGAATGCCACAGCTTTGAGCCCTTCTAACCCTACACCCTTGTTGCCTCATTCTTGGACCAAGCCTTGGTTATTCAAGCCTGCAACCTCTGGTGGCCTGCCGGCTACCCCTCTTGGGCTATCGGCCATCACTTCTTGGTTCCTGGCCACTAATGTGGCTTGTCGGCCACTAGTGATGGCCGGCCAGCCACCAGTGTCTTTTGCAGATATTTTGTGACAGTTGTGCCAATTGTTTGCACAGATGCATGCATCTGCCCCCACATGTAGGGCTGGATGTCCTTGAGAGAAATTCATGTTTTCTATATATAGGAGGCCCCTCTCTCATGTTTAAAGTTTAAAAAATTTTAAGATCAAAATTTTTCCTCTCTCTACAACTCTCTCTCTCTATATATATATATATATCAAATTCATACACTTGTGCTTACAAATCTTCAACCTTTGCCTATACACTCTTAACTAAATCTCTTCATCTTTGAGCTAAGATATTCTTGAGCTTTGTTGGAGCTCTAGAGGGTGTGTTTGCTTGGTTTTGTTGCTCGGAATTGGTTTTTCTTTTCAAAGGTATAAGGCTTTGCCTATTTGCTTGCTTTGTCTACTCTTTTTCTTGTTGTTTTCCAACTGATTTTGGGCTGTAAAACTTCTGTATTTTTGGGCTGAAACTTGGGTTTTAAGGCCATTAAAGGTTGAGGGGTGTTCCACCCTTCTTTATACCTTGTTTTGAAGGCCTTTGCCCTTGTGTTTTCCACCCTTGCATCATCTTTTTCAAAGCTTTTAAAACTGTTTTTCAGAGCTTTTTCAATAGACAAAATCATGTTTTAAAGTCCAAATTTGTATGGGTTAGCCTCCCCTCCTTGTGTCTTGCTTACTAACCTAGCTTGTGCTATGTTTTAGCATATTAATCTAGCTATTTTTAGTTCAATTCCAGCATGTTTTAGGACTATATTGGACCTATTTTAGCACTATTTTGGGCTATTATTTGCATTTGTTAGGACTATATTGGACCTATTTTAGCACTATTTTGGGCTATTATTTGCATTTGAACTTTGTTTTGCATGCTTATAGTGTAATAGTCCTCATGAGTTTGGTGTTCTAGACCTTAGATACCATCTTGTTTGAGTTGATTACATTCATTTATGACTTTCCATACATGTGATCACACTTAATCATCTCTGCAACCTCCCTCCTTTCTTGGTTTTTGTTTTTCTTTGAGAGTTGTTTCAAACCTATTGTTCTTTTAAGCATGAGATTGAGGTTGTCATGCTTAATGGTTTAATCCTTTTTAGGGGTTCATTATCAAATGGCATGACATCTCTTTTATGTCTTAAGTTAACTCTTGGTTTGGTACTTCACTCCATTAGAGGACTTAAACTCACATTTGGACTCAATATATTAAAGAATGGATGGTAATCTAAAATGGAGTAATAAAATTGAGGTTAAAAAATGGTGAAAGATAATAATTTGTTTGTGTTCAATCGGACATTAATTGAACATTAATTGAACACATGGAAGCTTGAACCATTTCATACTCATTAGTGATGAAATGATTCAAGGTTTCAAGGTCACCACTTCCCTTGATCATTCATGATAAGGAGGTGGTTTTTAGAGTCTCATTTTGTTGCATTTATTAAACTTGCACATTTTGGTTCACAAGCCATCATGCAATGAAATTGCTTGAGTTAGTGGTTTGTGGCGTAAGTTCACTACTTCTTTGATTTGTTCATGAAAAAGAGGGGTGAGTTGTGCAAACAAACCCTTGAAATACCCTATGCATGCTTTATTTGCTCTCTATTACAGCAAGGTGATTTGGGCAGCAGTGGCTAGCAAGCCATTTTTCATGGCCGACAAGCCACCTTTGATAGCCAGTCGGGTATCACTGGTGGCCGACAGGCCTCATCACTGACCGGTCGGCTACTGATGCAAAATTCAACAGTGTGTTTGTAAGGCAGAGCAAAGTTATTCTGGAAATGGGCAACAATGTATGTGTTTTCTGTGCAACAGAGGCTTTCTAGAAGCAGAATAGCAGACTTTTCGGGTGAAAACCGAGCATGCGCATGAACATTCCTCGCTTCCCGAGGTGAAGTAGTTAGCTTGGTGCTTAACTGTTTAGCTTACTTACTTCTTTTAATTACAATTGTGTTGCAATTATTTAATTAGTTAAAGTAGTTAACTAGTTGTGATGTTGTAATCATTAGTTAACTAAAATAGTTAGTTAATTCATAAATTGTTGTAATAATTAGTTAAGTAGTTTAGCTAGTTTATTCATTTTGTTTTGCAATAGTTAATTAATTAACTTAGCTTAGCTTAGTTAGCTAGTTAGTTTATTCAAACTCTCCTTCGTGAGAGCGCAATGTTGTAATAATGTGTATGTCCTCCAACAGGACATCTTCCTTCCTTTTATTTACTAGCTTATGATGGTTAGTTTAGGGACATCATGTTTTGTTTAGCATTCTCATGTTTGCATGTATTGCATGCACCGAGGCTCGATTCATCATTCTAACTCACATTGTTAGTTTAAACGCTTCTTTGAATACGTGCTTAGACCGCATGCGATTTAATTGATTCATATGCCATGTTAAGTAGCTGAGCCTATTTAGATTGCATATTGTGTGTGTTGCATTAGTCATATCGCATAGTTAAGAATCATGCATTTTTCCTAACTCTTTTGTTTATTTTGGCTTGAAGTACTAGGTGAGCCTTTACTCATTTTGGCATATCGCATGTTGATGTTGCCATGTCTAGCATGCTTGCCATGAGGTTATGTGCTTAAATGCTAAACTGTTTTGAATGCCTGTGGATGAAGGCTAATTGTTTGAATTTGAATAATTTGAGTAATGTTCATGTGCGATCACTTTTTCAAGTGATACATATTTCGAAACAATTTTCAAAACAAGCATGAATCAAGTGTTCCAATTCTTACAAAGTTAGTCTATACTTGTGTGTGCTCATCACATAGTAATGCTAGCCTAAAAAATCGGAACAAGAGCATATAATGTACATTCATTATTAGTAGAGGCAGATCTTCGATCGGGCGAGTGGGGGTGCTCAATTCATTCATGACCTTCCCCTCTCGTACCTAAGTTCCCGAGTCGAGACAATCTTGGTGATGACGGACACATGGGCTTTGGCACGAGTCGTGGGTTTCCTAAATTTCCCCAAAATAAAATATTTAGGTGGCGACTCTATACCTGGCAAAGCAATCCATTTTTGGCAATTTGATTCAAAATCAATTTTTCAAAAGATTTGCCAGATTTGGATTCTTTGGTGATTATCTATTTCACATCACACTTGTGAGATCAGATTTAGAACCGCGGGAGTCTGATACTGTAGGGCTTATTTCAACTTCCGAAAGGGGGCGCGAAAAAGTCGAGCTACAATTTCTGGCAACTTTGTTGGGGAAATTAAAGAACTTGACTTGAAATTTATGATATGAAATTTTATCTACAATTATATGTTTCTTTGCATTTGCATCTGCATTGGTGCGTTTAAGTCATTGTGTTTTCTATTTGCTATATCTGGACGGTTTTTCGGAGGCTTGCCCGAAAAGCTTGCCAAAAGGCTGACCGGTCACGGGCTCTACCATGATGGGGACACAAACCTTGGATCTGGACTATCGCTGTACTATTTGATCCTTCTTTCACTTCTCGGTGTTAGGTGTGAGAGGTATATTTGGTAGTCTTGCTGAGGTACCCTTTTTGACCATTTGGCCTAGTTGCATATCGAAAGCCATAGAGACTATTCCAAACTAGGACAGGATGCTTACCCGAATTCAAGATTGTGTGAAACTGCTTTACCCTAGTTCCTGACGAAACTAGTACAGGGTAACCCTACCCCCTCATAGGGTTATTTGGCTCTCACTTAACTAATATGTGTTTTACGATGAAACTGTACAGGAATGTGCGTATCAGTTGCAAGTTTGGTATCCATTTTTGGGGGCAGAATTCAGTGTTGAGTGCAGTCCTACAGCTTTGATTGCATCTGTGTGTTGTTACATTTGAGCTGAGGTGTTATGCGGTTTCTAATTACTATTTTCTTTTTGCTTTATTTCTTTTTGCTAGGTAGTATAACACCATAGCTTTAGACAATTCGAATATCCCCCAAGCGCTCTGGACCCATGTCAGAAGGCTTTACAAAGTCGAAGATCTTGTTAGGAGACAACCCGTGTTTACTTTGCTCCCACCGGTTACTATACGGGGGAGAGTAAGGCAGAGTTCACCAGTCCAATTTCTACGGTAGTCACTATAGACATCCTATTTTGACTGCCAGCAAGACTTAGGCGCTTGGTTTGATACTATAGACGTCCCCTAACGTCCCGGGAGGGAATCCCGTTTTGTTCTTTTGGGCTCACTACAGTTCGGACTCAAATGTCACGGTTCTTAATCTGATCTCACAATGTGCGATGTGAGATTGATAAATCACCAAAGAGTCTAAACCTGGCAAATCGTTTTGAAAAATAGATTTTTAAAAAGAAATGTCAAATATGGACTGCTTTGCTAGATACAGAGTCGCCACCTAAATGTTTTATTTTTGGAAAATTTAGGAAATCCTGACTCGTCGCCTAAGGCCACATGTCCATCATCACCAAAGTTGCCTCGACTCGGGAACTTGGGTACGATTGGGGAAGGTCAGCTATGAGCACCCCCGCTCGCCCGATCAAAGATCGGCCACTACTAAACATGATATCTCGTTTTTGAAAACACATGCGTTCTTATTCCGATTAATTAGCTAGAATTACTATGTAATGCGCACAACACACAAGTATAGACTAGATCGCCTAATTTGGAACAAAGCATCGCATATCCGTTTATTTGGAAAATGATTTGAAGTTTGCTACTCGTAAGTAGGCTAACACACGGATTTCAATGAATTATCCCAATTCAAGCAATCCAACCTTCACCCACAGGCATTCAGGCAGTTATATCACATAAGCACATAGCCTCATGGTAAGCATGCTATCATGGCAAAACTCACATATATGCAAGATGCTAAAGCATAAATACTCACAGTGTACTCCGAGCCAAAACAAGGAACATGTTAGTAATCAAATGTATGATCCAAGTCCATGCTAAGATGGCTAATGCATCGCATACAAAATGCAACTAGAATAGGCTCGGCTAATCTAAGGATGGCATGTGAAATTGTGACGACCTAGAATTTTTCCCTCTGCTCGAGCGGAGGAGTTGACGCTCGAGCGGACTTTTGGGGTTCTCAAAAATTTTGCAGACGGCCTGAGATTCTGGGAGTTGTGAATCTCCGCTCGAGCGGAGAAGTTGACGCTCGAGCGGACTGCTTTATTGGTCTGTGCGCACTCAAGCGGGGAAAGAGGCGCTCGAGCGTGAAAAGTAAGATTACCCTTGACATTGTAGTAGTGTATTTGGAACCTTCCTAGTTTATTTTGGAGTATTGATTGAGATGGTAATTTGATGGTGAAGTAAGATAGGACCAAAAACTTTAATTCGAACAATTTGTTTATGTTCAACAGTCACTCTTTTGCTCTTTTCTTTTTCCACACTTTGAATTTGAATGTGAGGTTAGAACCATTGAAAAGCTTATCTCCGGGGCTTCAATTTGGACACAAGAACGGCCTAAAACGGAGCCCGGATGAGAGAGTTACACATGATTAAAGTTTTGGGATCTGTGCTGGGAGCAGGTACGCTCGAACGGGAATAAGGACGCTCGAGCGGGGTTGGCGAGTACAACAACGTAAAAACGGGATTTTGAGATCTTTTTCCACATTTTCTTTCCCCTTTCTTCTTCCCTCTTCTCCTAAGTCCGAAACCCTCCGAAACCCTAGCCTCAAAACCTTGATTTCCTCTATTTTGAACAACAATCCACCATGGTTTTTGCATCAAGAATGGAGAATAAGAGAAGATCAATGTTTTTACCCGATTGGAACTCGGATTTGCGAAGGCTTCTTCTCAAGCTCACTCCTTTGCTTGATTATTGAGGTAGGGGTTCTAGTTTTCTTCAATACTTACATCAAGAGATAGATTTGTAGTATTTTTATTGTGTAAATGTACGGATTTTCATTTTGAGCATATAGAGTAATTATGAGATTTGGGAATTTCGGGTTTGAAGCATGGAAGGTTCAATTGATGAGTTAAAGTGGTGAGATATGACCCATAGATGTATAATCAAAGAGAAAATTGGGATGTAAGGTCATGGTATGAGAAGTTTGTATTTTTTATGGAAAACTTTATATTTTTCTTGAAACCCTAGGTTAATTTGTGATGATAAATAATGATTTTTGCCCAAATTGAAAATAGAATCATGGAATTGGTGGGTTGAATTATGCATGTACAAGTTGAATTGGATTTTTGAGATGTTTTGAAATAATGTTAAAATTTGCGAATGAACTTTGTTATGAGCATTGTGAATCATGTTAAAATGAGAAAGGAAATTAGGAGAAATGATTTAGAACATTAATGTGTGACCTCATATGTGTGTAGGACACGCTTCGGGAGGAATAAACGCTCTACCAGTACACTGTGAGTAATAATACGGAGATGTACATTTTATTTATTATTGATAATTATTATCACTAACGCTATGTTTCTTGTAAGTGTTACACGAACGTGTTACATGAACAATTATGATGAGTGAAAGTCAATGTGAACGTTGAAAGATTGGCATATGTCGGTATGACTTTAGAATGACTTCGTTCTATCAATAGCGAATAATAATTCTCTAATATCTATAAGGAAACTACGTCGTTTCTTAATGAATAAATAGAATTATGTTCATCTTTAAGCCAAGTATCTGTATGATATTGAGATTATTCTATTGTGTTACTTATGGACCCGAGGTCATCAAGAACCTATGACACGCATGCAATGTTTACTAGTATTATGTGGCCTCAGTTAATAATTGTTATAATTATTATTATTCAGTTGTTCGCGAGACACCTGTATTAATTTGTAATCAGGCCATGGGAAACTTATGGGCATTATTGCATACTGATACTTTAAGAAGACTGAAATCATTCTCATTACAAGTTTCAAGTGTATTTCAAGGGCCTCGTGCCACAAGTTTCAAGTGCATTACAAGTTACATGGGCTTTATGCCATTACAAGTTACATGGGCTTAATGCCATTACAAGTTACATGGGCTTTATGCCATTACAAGTTACATGGGCTTCATGCCATCACAAGTTACAAGGGCTTCATGCCATCACAAGTTACAAGAGCTTCATGCCATTACAAGGGCTTTATGCCATTACATGGGCTTTATGCCATTACAAGGGCTTTGTGCCATTACATGGGCTTAATGCCAATCTATGTTCAAGGGCTTCATGCCAACTTTTCAAGGGCTATATGCCATCTTTCAAGGGCTTTTTATGCCATCTGTTTCAAGGGGCTATTGTGCCAGATGTTCCAAGGGCTTTTATGCCATATGTTTCAAGGCTTTAATGCCAATATGTTTCAAGGGTTTTATGCCGTTCTGATAAAGGCTTCATGCCATTTTGTTAAGGATTTCAAGCCGTTCTGTTAAGGGCTTAAAGCCACTGTGTTTAAGATTAGGCCCAAGGCCGTTCCGTAAAAGATACTTAAAGTATAAATGATTTTGATGAAATCCGTATTTGGAGTTACGAAATGTTTCATATGATAAGTAATTTCTGAAATGAGAAAAACGCTATGAACTTATGATATGTTTATAATATGATATGCTTTCTGGATAATTTTCCCCAAAGCACCTAGATGCACTATGAAACCCCGAATATTCAAGATATGACAAGTTTTCTGAAAAAAGATACTTTGCTGTGCATACAGAAACAAATAAACCATATGTTCTCTTTATTGATAAACACACGGATATGGATTATAATTCACGTTGAGCATTGAATTGTTATGTATTATTATTCACTGAGCTTGACTCACTCTGTTTTATGTTTGTTTCTGTAGGCACTCAACCTAGAGATCAACCTTCACTTGTGGCTTTTGTTTCCCAGTTGTCAAACCCTGAGTATCTAAGCTCTTAGATGTTGATCGTTCAAGTTATGGAGTTTTGCTAAGTTTTAATTTGTACCCTAAATGTCTGTTAAGATCGGCGTATATGTATATGTACTTAGCTATCTTCAGATACACGTCACTGTATATTTATCTGCATTATGTTCTGTTTGTGATCCTGGCATAGTAGTGGTAGCTCAATGGATATTACTATTATTTTTTTTTTACGCTATTATATACTATTAAATGCTTCCGTTCAGGCCCCATAGATTATATTCATCAGGTTTTATGTCTGTTTTCTGAGGTGGTCATGCCCAAACTTTTAGGGGCGAGTTTTGGGGCGTGACAGAAATGCAACAACTCGATACACGTATTCAACCTGGAATTTGAAATACTATGTAGTTAGTATGATGCGCCGAGCCCGGTGCATGCAATACAGATGAATGATGCAAACATGCATAGCATAAGGATGCTAATTGAAACGTGCCCTAGAACTAACCATTGAAAGCAGGTAAGTAAAAGGGAGAAAGAAGTGGGGGTTAGAAGACATGCACACACTCACGCACGCTTATTACAAAATTGCCCTCTCTCAGAGGGTCCGAATGAATAATACAAATTAATTAACTAACAAGCTAATTAAATATTACAAACCCTTAATTAATTAAACAAATTAATTAAATTACTAAAAGCAGTAAAACAGCCTCGGGAAGAGGGACGAATGCATGAACGCTCGGCTCCGCTCGGAAATCCACCGCCATGTCACATGTTGCCTCTGTTTACATTACTCTGCACCTCTGAGGACTGCACAAGTCTCAAGGTTACTTCTGGACTACTCCCTGAGCACTGTGGGAGGTCACCAACCAAGGGGAAACACCACCGGCAATGGAGAACTGGTCATCGACCAAAAATTATACCACCGGCTGGGTTTTGATAGTCGGCCGGCACTGAAAATTGCCAGCCGGCCATTTCTTCCTGCAGAATACTAGTTTGCTGCAACAGAGGACAGACAAGACATGGCAATGCATTTTCAAAGCAATTTATGCACCACCACCCTCCTCAGTATGTTTGAGACTTAGAAGAGCATGGTTCTCGACCCTCGGGCCACCAATCACGCATTTCAATGCATGATGGCCTAAGAAGTCAAGTGTGCAACTTCAATATCAAATGAAATGCACACAAACACATAAAGGTCCCCAACCTCTATCATGGTTGATCAAGAGGCAAGGAATGCATGCTTAATGCAATGCAACCTAGGCAAGCAAGCAAACATGCGAATAACTCAAGTGTGCAACACATCTAATGCAATATGAATATGTTAACATGCAAGATGCAACATGGACGTTCAAGTATGCAAACAAACATGTGACTTCATTCAATCATGTAGCAACATGTGAGGCAAACATGCAACAACATGTTAAACAATGTAAAACCAAAAGAATGCATACCAAATGCATTACTACTTAGACATGCAACAACATGTTAATAGGCCGAGTATGTGACAACATGCAAGGCAAACATGCAACAACAAGTGAGAATGGTCTTAAACTAATATGGACAACTCTCAAACAAGTCCAAATTAGTGGCCAATATACTAAGGGATAAGGGACAAAGTCACATACAAACATGCATGTATAATGGTCCAACACTTAAGCATAAAAGGGCAACTTTTAAGGACACTTAGAAGGGACAAACATGGACATATGGCAAGCATTTTCATGCTCTGAAAACATGCAAAGGATGATGCCAAATCAACCTAATAATGCAAACAAGTCATGCACAAAAAGCTTGAAACTAGCCCAAAGACTCAAACCATGATCATGTGACACATGAAGCAAATGACCAAAGTGGACCAAAATAGTTCCAAATCAAGCCAAAGTAAGCCTAAAACATGCAATGGCCAAAGCTAAAAACAAGCTAAAACAAAAAGGGCAAGGCATGAGGCATACAAGGCCACCAAAGAGGTGTTACACTACACCTAAGGCAACCAAACATGGCATGATTTAGGCGACCAAAATCAGAGATATGACATGCTAAAATGAACCCAAAAACCCACTTAGATGGCATCCCAAATGCCTAGACATGATGGCATACACAATGACACATCCATGAAGCATACAACCCTAACTCTTTAAAGCATTAAAGGAGTTATAAATGCAAGCATACAAGCATAACATATGGACTGAAATAGCATTATAAGTGGTGCCAAACCACTGAAATGATCCAAATGGAGCATGCTAAAGGATTCAACACTTGAAGCATACAAGCTAGGTTGCATGGTAGCTGTACAAAGCAAGTCATGGACCACCAAAACAACCAAAATCAGAGCTTTAGCATGTTAAAATCATGCTAAAAACACATGTTACAACATGATGCATGTTAAGGCTAAAACATGGGATTACAAGACAAGTGTATGAAGCATACATGGCATGTCTAAACCAACTTGAAACAGAGCTATAACGTGGCAAAACAAGGCCTAATACGTACTGAAATGAAGCTAAAGCAAGCTAGGCACACATGCTACAACACAAGCCACTTATGCTAGCATTAAAGACAACATGGAGAGGGGACAACCCTCTCCCATTTAGGACCTCAAAACTACCTCTCCACCATTGAAAATCCTCTAGATTTTAGTGGTAGAGAGGTCATGCAAAGCTAAGAACAATGGCCAAAAGGTATGGCCTAAAACAAGGCCTAACAAGGCCTTGGAGGGGGGAGACAACCCCAAACCTCAAAGTGACCTTAAGCAAAGTTCTAAAGCACACAAAATCAGAACTTTTATCAGTTATACACTAAGCTTAAAAACAGATGCAAGGTAGGTTAAAAGCTTGTGCAAAAATGGGGAATAAAAGGGTAAGTTTCTCACCCTTGTAGACTTTCTTCAAGAACAATGGTCCAACAGGTTTTTTGAGTCCAAAGCAACCCAAGAACACCAAAATCAACCTCCAAGGACCTTAGCTCCAAGAGGATGGTGTAATGCTAGGTGTTTGTGTGCAAAAGTATGAACAAAACAACCTTATACACACACAAATATGTAAAGAGAGGGAGATATAGAGATAGATAGATACAACTATTTCTAACCCTAATTTCAGACCTCTGGAACACTTGAGGAGGGATGAGAAGCTCCCTCTTTATAGAATTCCAATCTTGCAAAGCTTCCAAAACAAGCTAAGCAAGAGACAAATCCCTTCATACACGTGTATGGAGGGGGTGAATTGTGCGTGCCAGCTGTGCCAGCTGGCACTAAATATTTGCATAAAGTAGATGAACAGGGGTCGGCTGAAAAATATGGCCGATTAACCAACAAAAATGGCCGGCTGACCAAAAACAATGCCGACCGACCAAAATATTTGGCCGGTAGCAAGAAAACTAGGCCGGTGGCCTCAAGCCAAGGCCGGTGAGGTGTGGGGATGGCCAACAAGCCATTCCCTGCCCTTAAAAGCAAAAACACAAGTGTTCGATATACAACCAAGTACAAAACAAACAAGTCGAGAGGTCTTGAGGCAAGGCGCGCGGCCGAAACCTCCGAGAACTCAAGACGAACACGAACAAGGATGATCATCGAGTGTTCGAACGATGACGTCCAAGTCTTGAGGACGGTCAAAAATGGGGTGTCTACAGATACACTCGATGATGAAAGTTGAATTGTGTGCTTTGAATTCACAGCGATTCGGATTCACTCAGGCTCTCGAAATAACCTCAAATCTTCAACATTTACCTAGTTTGAATCTCTAAGTCTCATTTTTGGACCTTTTGCCACCCTGAGCTGAGTTTGAATCAAAAAATAGGGGAAGGCATCAAAGCCCGTCCGTGCATCAGTGATTGCCAGCCGTGGCTATGAATGGCTGCCAGTCTTTGGTGACGAAAAATACTGTTTTGACTGGGAGGCCACCAGCCATCCATGTTTGAAGATATTTGCCACATTTTGAGCTCAAATTCTATAAAAACGAAGTTGTGTTATTGTTTTGAGGGTTGAGCAAAATTTAGAAAGCCTATATCTACCTTGAGAGCTTCTCCTTCCTCCTTCTTTCATAGCAAGCAACCTCTGAGCTAACCTAGCTCCCTTGTGTCATCTCCATGCACCATACACAGCCTTGTCTCACCATCTTAGGGCCTTGGTTGATCTTGAGAAGCATAATTCAAGCTTGAGAGTGGGTTGAGACCAAGTTTGGATCACAAACAAAAAGCTTACCCCTTGAGAGGTATGAGCTTGTTATCTTCTCTCTTGCTTTCATTTCTTTGATTTGCTACATGATTCTTATTGTTTTGTATTGTTTTGATCCTATTTGAAGTGTTTAAGTTTGGGTTTAAAGAGCTACCAAAAGAGTAGAGAGAGTTTTCTCTTTCTACACCTTTACCTATAGCTCAAACCCGTACTTTTCCACTCCTTTTCTTTGATGTCTACACTGATTTTTAGAGTTTTAAAAGGGCTAAAAATCATGTTTTGAGGTTTCAAAAATGGAGGGGTTAGCCACCCCTTCTTGTTCTTGCTTACTAGCCTTGATTCTTCTCTTTATTATTTAGCTTTTTAGACTCTTTTCATTAACTTTTAGCCTCTGTTTTTCATTTATTCATGGCTGTTTTGGGGTTGTCCTAACTTGTTTAATTAGTTTGAGCTTTGGTTAATTCACTTGTTGTCTCATAAGTTTGCATACATAACATGTTATATATTGTTCTAAGCTTTTCTTCAATTTTATTTCCATATCTAAAAGTCTAATTTTAATAATCAATCCACCATCCATCTCTTTCATTCTTGAGAATGATTTCAACCGATTGAGGTTGCTCAAAATATGAACGAAAAACTCCTACTTAATGGCTTAATCTTTTCGAAGATTCATTGCCAATGGTATAGTCTTTCTCTCATGTTTTAGAAGAACCTCTCGTTTGATATTACTTCTTATTTAGAGAACTTTAACATCACCATAGACAAATGGACTAAAGAATGACAAGGCTTCATAAAATTGGCTTAAAACTTGGAACAACCCATATAAAGAAAATAGCTTAAAATTGCCTTAACTTGGCCGAACGTTATGCCGAGTTCCTTGTGTCAAGAGTCGTCACATGCTAATTCATGGCGTTTTGATGGTTCTTGACGCGTCTCTACCACCCTCTTTGAGTTCACTCCACGCTAAGAGAGAGGGGTGGTCTTATTCATTGCATTTCATTGATTTTTGTCCAAAATTATATCCAAGACTATCAAGCAATCAATTTTCTCATTGATCGCTTTGGAATCAATTTCAACTTTCTCTTGAGGCTTTCCCATGACAGAAAAAGGAAGAAAGGGACAAACAGAGCTTGAGGACACTCTGTCTGCACTGGTTCACCTCAGAACACAAAAATAGAGTTTTACACCAAATTGATGCATGGCTGGCCATATGTAGACCCGGCCGGCCATCACTGATGCACGGCCGACCCTCAATGTATGGCTAGCAGTGCACTTTTGTAGGAAAATAGAGACAGTGGCTGAAGGTGAAACAGAGTTGGCTTAGGCAGATAAAGTAGCTCTCAGGCGTTGTGCATGCAACCTTCATCCATCTTCAGTTACGCCTTTGTCGATTGCGATTAATTATTTCATTAGTGTTATAATTATCATAGTTGTAAATTAATCTTATTATAATTAGTATTGTTGCAGCCATTGGCTGATATCTGGTATAACTAGTTAAATTGTTGTAATAAAGTAGTTAATTAGCTTAGTTAAGTTAATTTTTATTTATTCACCTAGTTTTGGAATAGTTAGTTTAAATCGGACTTTCGGACATTGATTCGCACCCTCCTGCGTAAGGGGTCAAACGTTGTAATAATGTATATGTCTTTCAACCCCATGTTTTTCTCCCTTTTATTTAATCACTTACAATGGTTAGTTTAGAACATCACGTTTCATTAGCATTCTCATGTTGTGCATTCATTTTTCTTGCATGCATATAAGGTTTGGCTCATCATGCTAACTTAATGTCAAATTGTCCAAATTCATTTTTTGAATACGTTATTTATCACATGTCTTGAATCGGATCATATGCCATATTCATGTCCAAGCTTACAAAATACACGATACATGCGTTGCATTAGTCATATTGCATTTAGTTAATAACATGCATATTTTTTCTAATTATTTTGTTTTGCTTTGACTCGAAGTACGGGTGAGCATTTACTTGCTTTAGCATATTGAATTGAATGTTTGTGTTGCCATGTCAAAGCATATCTTTCATGAGGCTATTTGCTTAAATGATATAACTTCTTGAATGCCTGTGGATGAAGGTTAGTTGGTTGAATTGAGATAGTTTGATTAAATTTTAGCCCACTTTTTCAAGTGGTAAATTCATAAAACAATTTCAAAACAAAACATGAAATCAAATGTTCCAATTCTTGCAAATTAGTGTATATTTGTGTGTGTGTTACATAGTAAAAATAGCTAATAAACCAAAACAAGAGCATATAATGTAAATAAGAAACACATCATGATTAGTAGAGGCCGATCTTGGATCAGGCGAGGGGGATGCTCAATTCATGGCCTTCCCCTCTCGTACCTAAGTTCCTGAGCCGAGACACTTTGGTAATGACGGACTAATGGCCTTTGGCACGAGTCTCAGGTTTCCTAAATTTTCTAAAAATATTTAGGTGGCGCCTCTGAAATTTGGCAAAGCAGTCCATTTTTGGCATTTGATTCAAACATCGATTTTCCAAAAGAACTGTCGGATTTAGACTCTTTTTGTTTTTTCACTATTTCACATTGCATTTGTGAAATTAGATTCAAAACCACAAGTGGAGTCTAAACTGTAGGGCTATTCGCCTTCCGAAAGGAGCGCGAAAAGTCGAGCTATAGTTTTTGGCGACTCTACTGGAGATTTAAAGAACTTAACTCGAACTCATAATGTGAAATTTTATCTACACTTATATGTTCTTTGCATTGCATTTGCATTGGTGCGCTTAAGTCATTATGTTTGCCAGCTACTATTCCTAGACGGTTTGCTGGATGCTTGCTCAAAAGCTTGCCAAAAGCTTGACCGGTCATGGGCTCTGCCATGTTGGGAACATAACCCTTGGATCTGAACTACTGTTGTACCATTTGATCCTTCTTTCATTTCTTAGTGTTAGGTGTGAGTGGTATATTAGGTAGTCTTGCTGAGGTACCCTTTTGACCAATCGGCCTCGCTGCATATAGTAAAGCCATGTTGACTGTTCCAACTTAGGACAGGATACTCTTCCATATGCGGGATGTTGTGATACCACTTGTTTGAATAGTAAAACCATAGATCACTCCAAAGCTAGGACGAGGAAACCCTAAACCTCTCATGGGGGGTGTTTTGAATGCTTTTGTGCAAAATGTGAACTCTTTGGAAATATATGATGCAATCCTTGGAGAGTCTTAATATTGAGACGATTCCTTTCAAACTTGAGGGTCATATCAGAATTATAATTTGGGTCAAAATCCAAGGGTTTGTGTTTGATATGGTGGAAACATACCAGAACCAGAGCCAGGGGAAAAAATTATATCTTGCTTTGACCAGCATATCCATTATCCCGATCTGATGGGGCATTTGTTTTTAATGCTAGATTTGTTTGAGCCAAAGAAGGAGTAGTACCCAACTCAGCAAAGGTCAAGCCCAATCCGACCTGGAAAGCCTTAACCCATCACAGTCCATCCAATCCCATAAAAAAAAAAAAAAAAACACCCACTCAGCAAAGGTCCAGTCCATCTGGTTCCGAAAAAGCCAACTTAGAAAAGATCCAGCCAATGCTAAAAGACCTACTTTGAAAAAGCCCAATCCAGTCAAACCCATTTAGACTAATCCAATTCAGATACATCAAGTATAACCGGGTCAAAATCAGTCAGCTCTCAGCTTCCACCCATCCATTTCCCCGGTTGCCAACTCCACAGACCCATGATGGCTCAGAGTCTAGAAGAAGTTATGGCTATGATAACGGCCCTAAACCAGGGAATTGCCATGCAAGATGAGACTAATTCTGAAATGCAACGCCTATCTAGGACATTTACTACATATCCAGTCCTGGGCCCTAGCCGAACATTGACCCACCTCCACCAGCTGAAGATTTACAAGGTTCAGATCCTCGAGACAGGTTGGCTCAAACTCGAGCTTTCAAACCCTTGGTACAGCCTAATGAGGGGCATTATCCCCTTGATATTAATGATCTCGACCCAACCATGTTGAAAATTGCTAACCTTGCGAAGTAATTCAAAAAGGCACAAGGAATTACCTCCATTCCTGACATTGAGGATGGGTACACTAAGGCTAACATAAGACTCCCAGATAGATTCAAAATGTCACACATTGACCATTTCGATAGGTCTGGAGATCCTATGGTACATATTCGACTTTTCTTGGACATCCTGAAACCGATGGATCTGACTAAGCCTTAAAAACTCTCTCTGTATAGAAGGACCATGTCGGGTGTAGCAGCCACTTGGTACGCCAAGTTAGAGGATATAGTGAAGCAGAACTAGGAAAAGTTGGATGAGGTGTTTGTCAATTAGTACTCTTACAATACCCAAATTGAAATGACCACCCAAGTGCTTGAAGCAACCCATCAGAATCCTAAAGAACCTTTCGTTGAATTTGTTGCAAGGTGGAGAGCAAAGACAGCACAGATAACAAATCGCCCTTCTAAGAGGGACCAAGTACAGATAGTGGTGCAGAACCTTGAACCTGATATGTTGCAAAAATTGATAGTCGTTCCACTGTTCACTTTCAAAATTTCGCATGAATTAGGGGTTCAGATTGAGAGTGCATTCAACAAAGGGATTATTCCCAGAACAGGTGAACCAACAAAGAGGGTGCTTTCCGAGAGTACCAATGTTATTCCCAAACCCATTGAAATCAACATTGTCGCCATTCCCAAAACTGCCGATCCTTTTGCCAATACCAATCCACAAACAGCTAGCCCAACCCAAGCTCAAGGCAGAACTTTCGCCCTCCTCCATATGAGCTTAACTAGCGCACTAAAAATCCTAATAGAAAGAGGGTATCTCAAACCCCTCGATCCCCAACCTCTTCCTGACCCACTTCCTACTCGATATAACCCTACCAAATACTGCGTGTATCATCAGCAACGCGATCATAGCACCAATCGTTGGTACCGTTTCGTCATGAGGTTCAAAATCTCATTGACAACCAGACGATAGCCCTACCTCAAGAACCCAATGTTACTACCAACCCACTTCCTATCCATGACCAAGTAAATCCTCCCCACCTTAACCTTATCCATATACTACCATCTACCTTCAACCCCAACATATACATTGCCCCGGCCCATTTACCCAAGCCTGAGGTGTTCATTCTAGAAAGTATTGATTTGTGTATGATGGATGCACCCAATCCGATTCGGATATGCCAAGAGCGTCAAATGGCTGAACCCACTACTGCTGAGATGTTAGGAATGATTGAAAACCTTCAAGGAACGGTGGTGGATTTAACATTTGGGGTTTCGACCCTGTCAAAAATCTCTTCAATCTTGGGGTAAGCTGCAATTGAAAAGGGCCAACCCGAAACTATCTCAAGTCTGGATAATGACAGATCAACAATAAATAGGACTCGCTTTGATATCGCCACCTAATCCCTTGGCCAAGCAGAAGCGAGTGGCAAGAACAAAGCTGGGGCAAGTATTGATCCCTATGCACAACTTCGGTGGGTTATTAAGACTTTGAAGGTCAAAGGGTTGAACAAGAAACAAGTGCTTGAAATTGTTGCAAAAACTGTGGATGACACTTTTGTCGCCTAGGGTGAGCATTTTGAATCACGGGGCAAGCAATGGAAAGGGATGCTTTACTAGAAATACATATCCTAATTCTAGTCCCAAGCCCATGAATACCCAATCAACACTCGCCAACCCATTTGCCAATGTTTCTAAACCTAGTGTTTCCTCCTCCCCAAAACGAACCTTCACCCAACTCTATATGAACCTAACCTATGCATTGAGGGTACTGATTGAGAAAGGATATCTCATACCGCTCAATCCTTGACCTCTCCCTAATCATCACCCACCTAAACACAACTCTACCCAATATTACACCTTCCATCAGCAGTACAGTTACCATACTGACCATTGTTTTCGCCTTCGCTATGAAATTCAAAACCTAATTAACAAAAAGGTCATCACCCCACCTGAAAATCCCAAGGTTGTCAATAACCCTCTCTCCGGCTGCAATAGATTGCCATTTCATAACATAAAACCCATACACAGCTTGCCAACAACAAACCATTACCCTAGCCAACACAACATACCAGCCAATGAGCCCAAACCCATTGTGTTCATTCTAGAATCTTTTGATTCTAATCTGAGCAAAAAGAACAAAATCTTTGAAAAGATGGAAAGTTTACTCGATCTTGGCGAGTTCAAGCTTGATGAAGCAGTGATGCTAGCACTGGTGGTTGGAATGATGAATCTCGGTCTCAGTTAGGGTAATTGTCGAAAGCACGTGGGAAGGACCTGTAGAACTAGGGGCATGGTGTGAAGAAGCAATTGTTTCGATCAAGAAGATGTGTGGGATTCAATCTGTGAAACCCAATTTAAAAGTCAAAAATCAATCCTTCTAGGTGTGGATATGTATTGAAGGCAGGTTTGGACCTTCCCGTGGGCTACTTAAAGTTGTTTTTAAATTCTGCAGATGGACTTGGAGAATGAAAACCCCTTTTTTGTTTCAAGCGTACTGTTTTGTTTTGAGTTGTGTTGTGTAAATAGTTATGTTGTGAGTGTTATTTTCTTTTCCTTTTTTTTTTACGTTGTTGCGTCAGTTGAGTCTTTTCCTTTGAGTCACTCTCGTGTACCCTCAGGTCTGCATCTTTGTAAGAAAGTGGGAGTCAAGTTTTTGATCATCTTGTTGTGCCTACAGGAATGCATGTGTGATCTTTTACAAATAGAAAAAGGCTTTGAATTTATTTTTGAATTTATGTTTTTGAATAAGATTCTGTTAATAAGCTCGAGTATTGAGAAAGATCCCTTGAATGGTTTGAGTGAATTCTAACTTATCGGCGTAAAGTCATTCATGATTTCAAAAATATTAAGCTATTTCTTTTGCAAAACTTGCGAAGATAGGTTCAGAATTGTGCATGGTATTTTACATTGTCCTAAGGATTCTCTTCGCCGTTATGCAATCATTTTGGCAAAGCATAAGGCGGCTTTCAGGCATGCACGCAAGATGGCTTTCGGACCTCACAATCATAGAATTTCTTCCCTTGGTGTTTTCATTACTTCAAAAGGAAATGAATAAAAGAAATCAAAAAGAAGAAAAGAAATAAAGTCAAGAAAGAAAAAGAAAGGAAAAAGAGAAAGAAAAAAGAAAAAGAAGAAAGGAAAAAGGAAAAAAAAAGAAAAGAAAAAAGGAAAAGAAGTCAATCATCAAGCTATGGGCATCCATTGGAATGAAATCCAATCAACTATGAGGAAGGGAACTTTTGTCTGCATTTGGGAAAGCCAATGCGAGGAAGTACCACATTGCAAGAAGAACCAAATCTGAAAATAGAGCAAAAGAAAGGAAGAGGACATGCATAAGGGAATGGAGAACCAAGCTCAAATGAAGGCGAAGCCGGTTCCAGTGTTAGGGCAAGGATGATTGATTGATCAAATTCGCGATAAGTGTTGTAACGCTATCCTTGAGAGGATCGCTAGGCCGAAAACCCGAAAGGACAACCTAGGCAAAAGTTAGAGCATGAAAAATGAGAAATCAAAAAAAAGAGGGGGTGGAGCTCGCAAGGTTGAAAACCCCGAAGGGGTGACTTTGGCAAAAGTCAGAGCATAAAAGGAGAGTGTTAACACTTGAGTGAACCTCAGCCATGAACTACATTGACCTGATTCCCATTCTTGGGATATGTAGGAAACTTCATCCTGAAGTTCGGTCTTAACCATATCTATCTTATTCATCTTGACCTAATCATCTTGCCCGATTCACGTCGTCAGCTTTGCATCAATCCATGAGCTACACCGGATGTTGTGCATATCATATACTTGCATTGGGTAAGAAAGAACTAGCTTCAATCAACAAGTGGAGCAATTTTCAATATTTGAACTTATTAGCAGAATCTCTATCTTGAGCAAAAAAAAAATCAAAACTCAGGTTTTGCGAAATTGAGTTTTAAAGGGAGCATAAGTAAAAGTAGGGGCATTATGAATGATCAGTTACCTTGAGTCTTTTTCTGCTTTTGGGTCAGTTGTGAGTTCTGTTGTGTCGTGCCTAGTGTTTGTATCAGTCTGCACTCTTCATCAAGTCACTATAACGTGTATCTGTCAGGATCAAAAGTGCTCTTCATCGAGTCACCATAGCATATTTGTCGCTCAAAGTTCAACAGAGTGGCATGGACAAAATTTCATACACGAATGTTCGCTCCGTACTCGAAAACAAGTCCATGTATGGAATTCATAAATGGATTGAGAGTGCCCATACAACGGGCATTGCGTTGATGATCATTGCAAAGTATATATGAATAATCTGTCACTGCTTCGGAGGGGACTGGAGTAAGTTCTCAATAAGTCAGAAGAGAAGCATGAGTCTGATTGGTTGGCAACTGTTTCAGGATCTAATGATCCCCACTACATATGCCTACATAATATTGAAATCGGTGGCCAATGACTGAACACTAGGGGCAATTTTCAGTGCATCTGATTGGGTCATCAATTAAACAAGGGGCATGAACCCAACTTATCTCTCAGTCTGCCAAAGCCATTTGTCGGGCACTTTTTCCTGGATTAGGGTAATTTACTCCCATGTTGATTTTGATATGATTCAGCTTTCGAAAATTGTCTCCGACCATTTCAAGACTCCCTTGGGATGGCCATATTCCATCTGATTAATGCTTGTGCTTTGGATCATGCCTGCATGCTTATACACTCTGGTTGAGTTGAACTGTGTGATTAGTTGCTCTTGCTTGCTTTGTTTTGTATTTAACAGAGTTTTGTCGAGTTGCCTTCTTTTGTGTTACATTTCAATGAGTTGTGGCAAGTTCCCTTACACTCATCTCATAAGGTACATGACGTATTACTCTGAGTACTGCTCATTTCCCTCTGCATGCCATGCATCGCTCACCTGCATCGCACTATTTTGTGTACCTTACATCGCATTATCTTGTGTATTGCACAATACATCACACTGTTTTGTGCACTTTGTATCACAATATCCTATTCACTTTGCATCGCACTGTCTTGTGCACCTGCATAGCACTATCTTGTGCATTTCAACTTGTATAGCACTATCGTGTGCATTTCATCTCACATCACACTGTCTTGTGCACCTGCATAGCACTATCTTGTGCGTTTCAACTTGTATAGCACTATCATGTGCATTTCATCTCACATCGCACTATCTTGTGCATTTCAATTTGTATAGCACTATTTTGTGCATTTCATCTCACATCGAACTATCTTGTGCACCTACATCGCACTACCTTGTGCATTTCAACGTGCATCGCACTGTCTAGTGCATTTCACGTACATCGCATTGTCTGGTGCATTTCAACGTACATCGCACTGTCTAGTGCATTTCAACTTACATCGCACTGTCTAGTGCATTTCACCTACATCGCACTGTCTAGTGCATTTCAACTTACATTGCACTATTTTGTGCACCTTGCATCGCGCTATCTTGTGCATTTCACCTTGCACCGCACTATTTTGTGCATTCCTCATATCGCACTATTTTGTGCACCTCACTCGCATTGTCTTGTGCACTCACTAGGTCTAGGAGACCTTAAATCCTTTAAAGGTGCAATTCCTTTGGTGTTTGTTATGCCCGAACGACTTCAAGTGGTCAGGTATAGCCACCTGACTGTGTTTGTAGTGAGTTCTTAGGAGATCAATTGAGACGGCAGAAACTAGAGTTTGAATGGCAATGCCTAGAACACAAAGGTTCAGAATTTTTGAGATTAAAGTCTCATTTAAATATCCAAGGGTGTATCCTCGGCTTGAAATCTGTATGGCAACCCCATAGGTTGAGGTAGCTTGTATGCGCCTCAATTCTGGATACTAAACCAACCTAGTCTGTCACCCCGTTGGAGAATAGGAAAAGTTACAAACATAGCCATGGAGAAAAGTAAACCAAGAAGGGGAAGATCCCCAACAGCATGAGGTGAGTCATCACCAATTGCCCCTAGAAGGTACTTTCACTTCCCAACTGCTACATCATAGTTATCATCTATTGTCTCTATAGCATTACCTATTACATCTATCACATGCATCTACTACATTATCTATCGCATCCAGTACATCATTATCCATTTTCTCGCCTGCATCCTTTCCATGTAAAGCTTAGTTTGGCATGTGCTCATACATTTCCTTCGTTGAAACATAGTTCTGTCATGTGTAAGTACCATGCTATATTGAGGCCAGTATTGAGTGTATTGGCACCTTTTCTATGTTAGACATGGTTCGGCCTACGCCTTATTCACTTCATTCATTGCATCCATGGCATTGTACTTTGTCTTGTTACATTCAGCATTTAAGATCATTATCTTTCCCCAGCAGACTATTCCTCATTTATATCATACAATCCAATTACTTGTACTTTTTCTCCTTCTATGAAAAATATAGTTTTGCATGTGCTCACACCCCTTTCACGTTAAAACATGGTTCTATTATGTGTAAGCATCTAAGCTGCGTTGAGGCCAATATTGAGGATGTAGGCACTTAGCCTATGTTAGGCGTCGTTTGGCTCGTGTCGCCACTTTTTTTCTATATAAAATGTAGTTTGATTTGCATCCCCATTCCTTTATGATATTCGTGTGTTTTGCACTGCTTGTGGCTTAGATTGCTTACATTGTATATCATTTGAAATTTCATTACATTGTATATCATTTGCATTGTTTCGTTGCATTGTGTTTTTTTTTTTTGCATTTTTCCCCTGAACTACGTTGGTTTGATTCCTTGCAAAGGGATACGCAGGCAGCTTGCGAGAGTAACCAATTTAATTTATGTCTTGCTTTCTTGCCCAAGTCTTACGGTCTCGTCAAATGGGTCATCTCTAAACTTTGACATTCACTCACGTCATTTCATGACTATTCGAGCACTGTCAAAGAGGGGCAACAATAGACACCCCATTTTGACCGCTCGTAAGACTTAGGTGCTTGGTTCGATACACTCAATGATGAAAGTTGAATTGTGTGCTTTGAATTCACAGCGATTCGGATTTAGTCAGGTTCTCGAAATAACCTCAAATCTTTAACATTTACCTTGTTTGAATCTCTAAGTCTCATTTTTGGACCTTTTGCGACCCTGAGCTAAGTTTGAATCAAAAAACAAGGGAATGCGTCAAAGCCCAGCCGTGCATCAGTGATGGCCGGCTGTAGCTATGAATAGCAAGCCAGTCTTTGGTGGCAAAAAACACTGATTTGGGTGAAAGGCCGCCAGCTGTCCATGTTTGAAGATATTTATCACTTTTTGAGCTCAAATTCTATAAAAACGAAGTTGTGTTATTGTTTTGAGGGTTGAACAAAATTTAAAAAGCCTATATACACCTTGAGAGCTCCTCCTTCCTCTTTCTTTCATAGCAAGCAACCTTTGAGCTAACCTAGCTCCCTTATGTCATCTCCATACACTATACACAACCTTGTCTCACCATCTTAGGGCCTTGGTTGATCTTTGAGAAGCATAATTCAAGCTTGAGAGTGGGTTGAGACTAAGTTTGGATCACAAACAAAAAGCTTACACCTTAATAGGTATAAGCTTGTTATCTTCTCTCTTACTTTCATTTCTTTCATTTCCTACATGATTCTTACTATTGTGTATTGTTTTGATCTTCTTTGAAGTGTTTAAGTTTGGGTTTGAAGAGCTACCAAAAGGGTAGAGAGAGTTTGCTCTTTCTACACCTTTATCTATAGCTCAAATCCATACTTTTCCACTCCTTTTCTTTGATATCTACACTGATTTTCAAAGTTTTAAAAGGGATAAAAATCATGTTTTGAGGTTTCAAAAGTGGAGGGGTTAGCACCCCTCCTTGTTCTTGCTTACTAGCCTTGATTCTTTTCTTTATTGTTTAGCTTTTTAGACTCTTTTCATTAACTTTTAGCCTCTATTTTTCATTTATTCATGGCTGTTTTGGGGTTGTCCTAACTTGTTTAATTAGTTTGAGCTTTGGTTAATTCACTTGTTGTCTCATAAGTTTGCATACGTAACATGTTATATATTGTTCTAAGCTTTTCTTCAATTTTATTTCCATATCTAAAAGTCTAATTTTAACAATCAATCCACCATCCATCTCTTTCATTCTTGAGAATGATTTCAACCGATTAAGGTTGCTCAAAATATGAACGAAAGACTCCTACTTAATGGCTTAATCTTTTCGAAGATTCATTGCCAACGGTATAGTCTTTCTCTCATGTTTTAGAAGAACCTCTCGTTTGATATTACTTCTTATTTAGAAAACTTTAGCATCACCATAGACAAATGGACTAAAGAATGACAAGGCTTCATAAAATTGGCTTAAAACTTGGAACAAACCACATAAAGAAAATGGCTTAAAATTGCTTTAACTTGGCCGGACGTTATGCTGAGTTCCTTGTGTCAAGAGTCGTCACATGCTAATTCATGGCGTTTTGGTATTTCTTGAAGCGTCTCTACCACCCTCTTTGAGTTCACTCCGTGACAAGAGAGAGGGGTGGTCTTATTCATTGCATTTCATTGATTTTTTTCCAAAATTGTATCCAAGACCATCAAGCAATCAATTTCCTCATTGATCGTTTTGGAATCAATTTCAACTTTCTCTCAAGGCTTTCCCACGACAGAAAAGCAAGAAAGGAACAAATAGAGCTTGAGGACACTCTGTCTGCATTGGTTCACCTCAGAACACAAAAACAGAGTTTTACACCAAATTGATGCACGGTCGGCCATCTGTAGACCCGGCCGGCCATCACTGATGCATGGCTAGCCCTCAGTGTGTGGCCAACAGTGCAGTTTTACAGGAAAACAGAGATAGTGGCTGAAAGTGAAACAGAGTTGGCTTAGGCAGACAAAGTAGCTCTCAGGCATTGTGCATGCAACCTTCATCCATCTTCACTTACGCCTTTGTCGATTGCGATTAATTATTTCATTAGTGTTATAATTATCATCGTTATAAATTAATCTTATTGTAATTAGTATTGTTGTAGCCATTAGCTGATACGTGGTATAGCTAGTTAAGTTGTTATAATAAAGTAGTTAATTAGCTTAGTTAAGTTAATTTTTATTTATTCGCCTTGTTTTGTAATAGTTAGTTTAATTCGGACTTTCAGACATTGATTCGCACCCTCCTACGTAAGGGGTCAAACGTTGTAATAATGTGTATGTCTTCTAACCCCACGTCTTTCTCCCTTTTGTTTAATTGCTTACGATGGCTAGTTTAGAACTTTTTGTTTTATTAGCATTCTCATGTTGTGCATCCATTTTTCTTGCATGCATATAAGGTTTGGCTCATCATTCTAACTTAATATCAAATTGTCCAAATTCATTTCTTGAATACGTGATTTATCACATGTCTTGAATCAGATCATATGCCATATTCATAGCCGAGCCTACAAAATGCACGATGCATGCGTTGCATTAGTCATATTGCATTTAATTAGGAACATGTATATTTTTTCTAATTATTTTGCTTTGCTTTTCTTTGGCTTGGAGTACTGGGTGAGCATTTACTTGCTTTAGCATATTGAATTGAATGTTTGTGTTGCCACGTCAAAGCATATCTTTCATGAGGTTATGTGCTTAATTGATATAACTGCTTGAATGCCTGTGGATAAAGGCAAGTTGCTTGAACTGGGATAGTTTGATTAAATTTTAGCCCATTTTTTCAAGTGGCAAATTCACAAAACAATTTCAAAACAAAACATGAGATCAAATGTTCCAATTCTTGCAAATTAGTCTATATTTGTGTGTACGTCACATAGTAAAAATAGATGAGGCTATTTGCTTAAATGATATAACTGCTTGAATGCCTGTGGATAAAGGTTAGTTGCTTGAACTGGGATAGTTTGATTAAATTTTAGCCCATTTTTTCAAGTGGCAAATTCACAAAACAATTTCAAAACAAAACATGAGATCAAATGTTCCAATTCTTGCAAATTAGTCTATATTTGTGTGTACGTCACATAGTAAAAATAGCTAATAAACCAAAACAAGAGCATATAATGCAAATAAGAAACACATCATGATTAATAGAGGTCGATCTTGGATCAGGCGAGAGGGGTGCTTAATCCATGACCTTCCCCTCTCGTACCTAAGTTCCAGAGTCGAGACACTTTAGTGATGACAAACTAATGGCCTTTGGCACGAGTCTCGGGTTTCCTAAATTTTTTTAAAATATTTAGGTGGCGACTCTGAAATCTAGCAAAGCAGTCCATTTTTGGCATTTGATTCAAACATCGATTTTCCAAAAGAATTGCTGGATTTGGACTCTTTTTGTTTTCACTATTTCACATTGCACTTGTGAAATTAGATTCAGAACCATAAGTGGAGTCCAAACTGTAGGGCTATTCGCCTTCTGAAAGGAGCGCGGAAAGTTGAGCTACAGTCACCCCCTTCACCTGTATCTAGTCAGGCTCAGTCTTGTACATCTAGTCCAGTACAAGATCATTCGCCCATTCCGATGGCATAGTATCCCCCAGTCAGTATGGAGGACTTGATTCACCATCTTCAGCAAACATTTGAAACCATGCAGCAAGACGCTGCTCGTCAGGCCAAGGTCACAGCACGTCCGGCTGAGGTAATAAACAGGCTGCAACAACAACTATAACCGGCAGCAACTTCTGCATCTTATGCACCTCCTACGAGTATCCTAGCACCCGCAGACACTGCCCATGTTGAGAATCAGGGCAATCTGGTAGAGTCGATCCCAACACAAGCCTCCAAAGCACCTGTGTATCAAACCGAGGCTTCATTTGAGTTTGAGGTTGACCCGACTGTGCTTAAAGTCAACAAGCTGGAGAAGCTCTTCAAAAAAGCGCAGGGTGTTAACTCTATCCCCGACATAGAAGACAAGTATATCGACTCTGCAATGGCATTGCCAGATCGGTTTAAAATGTCGCATATCGATAGATTCGATGGCTCCGAAGACCCCATGATTCATCTTCGGCTGTTCTTAGACATCCTGGGGCCGATGGGCCTGACCAAACTGTAAAAGCTCTCTTTTTGGCTGAACCTTGTCATGAATATTAGCTATCTGGTATGCAAAGTTAGAGGATTCTGTTAAGTAGAGTTGGGAGGAAATGGCTGAGGCCTTTATCGCTTAGTACTCGTACAACACACAAATCAAGGTCACAACTCGTGACCTCAAGGCAACGCGCCAGGAGCTGAAGAAGGGCTTTTTAAAATTCGTGACGAGGTGGAGAGCTAGGGCTTCAATGATGACCACACGACCTTCAGAGAAAGATCAGATAAGGATGGTAGTTCACAATCTGCATGGGAAGTTATTGTAGAAGATGATTATCTTACCTCTATTCACATCCACTGAGCTCCATGAGATAGGGGTTCAAATTGAAAACGCCATGAAACAAGGGCTGATTACTGATGAGAAAGAGCAGGCTAAGAGGCCTTTTGTGCGCAGTTCCAATGCAACCACCAGTGGTAGCATAGCTGCATGGTCATCGGATGAGAGTGTTATCACCACCACGACCAAGACCTCCAATTCCTTTTCCAATACAGCTCCATAAACCATGAAGGCGTTGATCAAAAAAGGGCCCTTCAAACCACTGGAGCCTCGTCTACTACCTGATCCTCTCCCACCAAAATACAACCCAGCCAAGTACTGCGCGTTTCACCAGCAACACGGTCATGACACCGATCAATGTTTTAGGCTACATCATGACATTCAAGACCTCATCGACAACAAGGTAATTGCACCATCCCAAAAAGCAAATGTAATTATCAACCCTCTCCCAGCCCACAATCAAGTTCCCCCACCTCACAGTCTAAACCTAATCCATCTACTGGCCCTTCCCTACGACCCCAACGTCTATATTACCCCTTCCCACCTACCCAGACCGACGGTGTTCATTCCTGAAAGCATAGATTTGTGCATGATGGACACGTCCCCACTTTAACCTAAGCTTGTGGTGGTGACAAGTATAGTAGAAAGGAGGCCAGCCTTAGAGAAAAGTATGAGTCCGTTGCCAGAGTGCTCTGAGGACTTGTCTAAGGGGGTGTATAATCCAATCTGTTACATTGTGGTGATTGATCAAGCCAAGCCAGAAGTGGTATTGCCAACTACAGTGGAGGTCAATATGGTTAAAGAGGATGGCCCAAGCCAAAGTTTAGATGATTTGGCGGGACTTGAGGAAGACTTAGACAACCTGCAGTTCTTTGACAAACAAGATCAAGAGGATGTGTAGATTTACTGGTTTGATTTGAATGGGTCAATGAATAACTCTGGGTGGTTGAGTGATGAACCAGACAGTAAGGAAGGAACTAAAACAAAACCAGAGGAAAAGAAAGCCGAAATTGCTGCAGTGGCCGGAATGGCCGATGAAAAGGAGAAACAGTCGAAGAACATCAGCGTAGAAAATTCAGCTCAGGAACTGGGCACTGTGAGTACTGTGGATATAGAACAGGAAGCTACGCTGAAGTAGTTTGCACAAGAAAGAGGTCAAGACAACCAGAAAGCTGTAATGGTCCAACACCTTGCGAGGGAAACTCATGAAGTTAAAGTGATCCAAACGGAGCCAGACAATTGTTTGTCACCGCCGGAGGGGTATGGTGGGAGAATGACAATCTACTTCTATCTCACACCGACGAAGACTGGGGTGAGTGCCTTCCAGGCAATACATGGTACGCTAAAGAGATTGACCACATGATAAGAAGTGGGTGGTATTTCAAGCCACCGCACTTAGACCAAGCTGAGGACCTTGGGAAAGACAGAGAGGTTGAGAAACAGAAAAAGAAACAGCTGGAGGAAGTGGCAGTGTTGAAGCAATTGAAGAAAATCCAAGCTGACATCTCAATCTGGGGTCTTCTTATGGCCTCCCGGGTGCATCGACAGGCTGTATTATCAGCAATGGACAAAGCTAAGTTATCCATTGACACTACCCCTAAACAGCTTGTGGGATTGGTCTTCCCAAGTGGTGCCAGGCCAACCCTAATCTTTTCTGACAAAGAACTACTGCCGAAAGGCTCAGCTCACAACAAACCCCTGTACATATCAGTTGAATGCAAGGAAAAGTGGGTACCAGGGGTGTTGATTGACACCGGCTCAACTATCAATGTATATCCTTCTCGCACAGCTTATGCCATCAGCCTTAGACCGATAGACTTTGTGCCAACTGCCCAAGTAATTCAAGCATATGATAATACAAACACGGAGGTTATGGGCACGATGAAAATCAGAGTCCAAGTAGGCCCAGCTCATCAGGATGTCGAGTTCCACGTCCTAGATATGCTGGACACCTTCAATTTACTGCTAAGGAGACCCTGGTTGCATCTAGTGAAAGCAATCTTTTTTACCCTCCATCAAATGCTGAAATACCCTCATGGGAAAGGAGTGACGATTGTTTTCGGGAATTCATCTATCCATCCCCCGCAAGAGGTAACTACACCAGTGCTGGAGATCGTTCATGGCGAGGAGGATGTATTCCTCTCAGGGTTCACTTTGGCTAAGGCGCGGACAATGCAAACTATTTTGACCGCTGATAAGGGCATGTATGTCAGCGCCCAATCAATCTATTTCATGAACAAGCTACAGCATATGCTAGGAATGGGACTTGGAAGAAGTGGCCGAAAAGGTGTCACAGTATTGGCTGACGCGCCGCATAATCCACATGCCTTTGGTCTGCGTTATGTACCTATCAAAGAGGATTAGATTAGGAAAAGGAAAGAGATGGTAGGTTGGGAAACACTATGAGCACATTCACAAGCCAATTCGAGAAACACTAAGTGGCCACTTTGTTCGGGAGGGAGAAGATTTTCCCTTTCGTGGCTTTCCCGAGCCCTGGGCGAATTCTACGAAACAGCGTGTCCCCGGATTCGAAATCTTCTTTGACTTGCAGTTGCAAGATAGTGATGCCGAGGAAAAGACAGAACCAACTGCTAAAGCTGAACAGAGCATGGAAAATGACTCGGACAGCATTGGCATGTCTTCTTGCAGATCCTCCAGCCGACTCAGAGAACTTGGGGGATAACCTTACCATCTCCATGATCGGGGACCAATCGGGTGTGAACTCATCCAACAGTATTTTGGATGCATCTGAAGCACCCTCTCTTGTCTGGCAGCTGGAGGAGGGCTACCTGTCTAGTTCTAAGTCGAGTAATGAGCTAGAATCTGATTCCACAGAATCTGTGGAGTCGAAATCAGATTTCGGTTCTTTTGAGTCCGAGTCTGGTATTCCTGGGGGTGATAACCCAGATACCAAAGTCTTGTCCAGGTCCTCTTTTTCTTTTACTTTTGAGTCGGATATAACTAAAGATTTGGATCTGATGAATGAGAACGCTGTTGATTTTGAGTATTTCTTTGTGCCGCTCATATATTGTATTAACCAAGATTTTTAGAATTTTAATGAAAACGAAGAGGAAGAAATTCCTCTGGTTTTGAAAAAATTAATTAATCGAGAGAATGAGAGGTTTGCAAAATCCTGTGCTGATGAAATCTTTGCTATTAATGTTGGTACTGAGAAGGATCCGCGTCTAGTCCAGATCGGGTCCACATTGTCTTCGGAAGAACACGAGCGCTTTTGCTTTATTATAACATTTCAAAGATATTTTCGCGTGGTCCTACGAAGACATGCCTGGAATCGATCTTGAGATTATACGGATCCCTCTTGACCCCGAGGCCCAACCCATCAAGCAGAAGTTGCAAAGAATCTATTTGGATTGGGCGTTGAAAATCAAAGAAGAAGTCACAAAGCAGATCAAGGTAGGTTTGTTGTCAGTATCTGATTATCCGACTTGGTTGGCCAACATCGTCCCAGTGCCAAAAAAGGATGGTAGAATCCGGGTGTATGTGGACTTCCAGGATTTAAATAGAGCCAGTCCAAATGACGACTTCCTTTTGCTGCACATCGATGAATTAGTGGATTTCACTGCGGGTCATGCATTGTTATCCTTCATGGACGGGTGTTCCGGGTATAACCAGATTCTGATGGCACCCGAGGACAGAGAAAGAACGGCATTTACTACGCCGTGAGGGACCTACTATTATCGGGTTATGCCATTTAGGCTGAAGAATGCGGGGGCTACCTATCAGAGGGCTGTAACCACTATTCTACACGATATGATCCATAAAGAGGTCGAGGTGTATGTGGACGACATGATTGTCAATTCCAAAGAAAGAAAGGACCACTACACCACCTTAAAGAAATTCTTTCAACGGATCAAAGAATACAGACTGAGGTTGAATCCGCAAAAATGTACTTTCGGTGTGACAGCAGGGAAAATGCTGGGCTTTTTTATCACACAGAGGGGCATCGAGGTAGATCCTTTCAAAATCAAGGCCATCCTAGAAATGCCACCACCAAGGACTAAAAAGGAGGTGCGAGGCTTTCTGGGCAAAGTGTAATTCATAAGATGATTTATTTCCAAATTAACCTTGACTTGTGAACTACTTTTTGGTATCCTGAAGAAAGAAAAGAAATTCTGATGGGATGATCGATGTCAATTCGCTTTTGAGCAGATTAAACAGTACCTTCAAAATTCGCCTGTGTTGTTACTGTTAGAGCCAAGGAAGCCTTTGATTCTGTACCTGTCAGTAACAAACACAACAATGGGATGCATGCTTGCTTAGGAATCTGAGGATAGGGTGGAAAAAGCCATCTACTACTTGAGCGAGAAAATGCTGGAATACGAGACCCGCTACACTCCGTTAGAGAAAGCTTGCCTAGGCTTGGTATGGGCTACCAGGAAGTTGAGGCACAACTTGTAAGCTCACTCCATAATTCTGGTTTCAAGATTAGATCCCATCAAATATTTCTTTGAGAAACCAGTGCTTACGAGTAGGCTAGCCTGTTGGTTGCTTCTCCTTTCCAAATTTGATCTCAAGTATGTTACACACAAGTTAGTCAAGGGGAAAGCTGTAGTGAAGCTCCTGGCAGATCACCCGGTAGAAAGGGATGAAGTGGTGGAATACTTGTTCCCAGATGAAGCCATTCTGCAAGTTGAAAAGGAGACTTGGACAATGTACTTTGACGGAGCATCCAATTAGTATGAATATGGGATAGGTGTTGTTGATAACACCAGACGACTTCCATATACCTTTAGCCTTCAAACTCCGGTTCAAGGTGTCCAATAATGAAGCTAAATATGAAACATGTATCGTTGGTTTGGAAGCCACCCTGGAACTAGGGACAAAAAGGTTGGACATTATGGGAGACTCCAACCTAGTTGTGTCTCAAGCAAATGGAGACTGGAAAGTCAAAGAAAAAAGTATGAAGGTTTATCACCAAATCCTAGATGTTCTGATTCTTAGGTTTGAAAAGCTGACTTTCACGCACCTACTAGGAGAGAACAATAGGTTCGCTGACGCTCTAGCAACTCCATCATCTATGATAGACATCACACTTGGAATCCGAATATGTCCGATTATCATTGAGCAGAGATACATGCCAGCCTATGAAACTATAGCTGTAATAAATGAAACGCAAGACAAAAACCCTTGGTACTATGATATTTGGAACTTCTTAGAAAATGAGATTTAACCACCAGGGGAAAATGCCAAGGATAAAAGGGGAACACGGCGAATAGCCGTCCAATTTATCATTTGTAAAGGCAAACTGTACAAAAGAGGACATCTGGGAATGCACAAGTTGTGTGTTGAAGAAGAGGAATCAAAGCACCTGATGGAGGCCATCCATGGAGGAGAATATGGAGTGCACATGAATAGAGCGATGCTAGCCCGGAAGATTCTCAGACAATGTTACTATTGGTCTACCATAGAAGAGGATTGTATTTGTTTTGTTCGGCTATGCCACAAATGCCAAATTCACGCTAATCGCATGAATATCCCGCCATCAAAACTGTACAAAATGACTTTGCTATGGTCTTTCTCAGTTTGGGAAATCGATGTCATCGGTGCAGTCACACCAAAAGTGTTGAATGGGCATGAATACATTCTAGTGGCAATTGATTACTTTACAAAGTGGGTAGAAGCTCAGTCTTATGCAGTGTTGAAAGCATCGCATGTGGCTGTTCATCTGGAAGAATATCATTTGCCACTATGGAGTCCCAAACGAGATCATATTAGATAATGGCTCCCACGTCAAGAAAGAGGTGATAGACTTGTTGGAGAAATACAATGTGGCTTTACATAAGTCATCTACATATCAGTCGCAAACCAACGGAGCCGTTGAAGCTGCCAACAAGAACATCAAGAATATTTTGCAGGACATGGTTGAGACCTATAAGGACTGGCCAGATAAATTACCATTCGCACTCTGGGGCTATAGAACTTCAATCTAGACGTCTACAGGGGCAACTCCTTATTCTTTTGTCTATGGGATGGAAGCTGTTCTGCCAATTGAAATAGATGTCCCGTCACTACGAGTTATGGCTGAGTGTCAGATAGTAGAGGCGGACTGGCAACAAAGTAGATTCGAAGAGCTAATATTGTTTGATGAAAGAAGACTGAAAGCATTGTATCATGTTTAGGGCTATCAATGCAGAATTGCTAGGGCATTTAACAAGAAGGTTAAGTTCCCGAATCTCAGAGAGGGAGATATGGTGTTGAAAGACAACCGAGCTCCCATCTATGACCCTAGGGGCAAGTTCAGACCCAATTGGACTGATCCTTACATCATCAAAACTATCTGGTCGGGTGGAGCTGTTATTCTCATGGACCTGAATGGCCTAGAATTTTTCCAATCAATCAACATGGACATGTTAAAGAAATACTATCCTTGAGGGGCTCCCTAGGTCGAAAACCCGGAAAGGCGACCTAGGAAAAAGTTAGAGCATGAAAAATTAGAAATAAAGAAAAACTAAGCTCGCAAGGTTGAAAACTCTAAAAGGCGACTTTGGCAAAAGTTAGAGTGCAAAAGGAGAGAGTTTATACTCGAGCAAACCTGAACCGAACTACGTAAGGCCTGATTGCTATCTTTGGGATACGTAGGCAACTTCATCCTGAAGTTTGGCCGTAATCATCTCCAACTCAACTGTCCTGTCCATGTGTCTGATTAGGTCATCTTTGTTTGTCCTTTACCTAAGAGTTCGGTTGTGATCTTCACTCTGAGAGAAGAGCTGGATACAATGTTGAGCAGTGCTATTCAATCAAGGGGCAATTTGTGATCTTTTGATTCGGGGCTGTACATCTTGAGAATTGATTCTGTGCGTGTCAAGTGGTGATCCTCTTCGAAAATGGTTTTGAAAAGTTTTAATAAAAGTTGATTTTGTTCAAATTTTACCTTTTACAACTTAGACCATTTTTAGACCAAAAGAAAAATTTTCAGCGCTCACAACTTTAATTTCATTGATTTCAACATAAAAGTTCTCCAACTCTCTGATATAAATCAAAGTTCCTTTTATTACATGAAAAACTTGAAAAGAAAGGTCAAAACGATAAACTAGAGGCATAGATGAGTCAGGTACTCCTGCATCCCCTGCTCGTGCTTGTGGAAGCTTCTAAGGCCAAAGTGGGCCCAGTTTGTGCCTTATCCTTGAGCCAAGCCAAGCATTCGCCAGAAATGGCACAACTGAAACTAGGGGCAGGGGCCAAAAGCTCTCTTATCCTCCAAGCAGTGAGGTACCTAACCAAGTGTGAACCTCGAATGGGGAATGAAACCGGGTACTCTACCCCTTCCTCTGGGCGAGTCTAATCATGCCTAAACTAATGTCTTAACCGGAAGGGGAAGTAGAATATACAGTGCGTAGAGCCGATCAACTATATCCCATGTTGCCGAGCCATGCTGTAACTAATCTCGGTCAGGTTAAGCCAGGGGCAATGCCAAGCTATGTCAGCAGTAGACCATTGTTACACATCCAATGGCACCACCATCCCTCATTCGGGAAATCCACTAGTCGGTGGCAGAAGAAATAGCCTCGAGCTGAGTACTTAGGGCAAGAGTCCACTACCTTCAGCTTATCCATAAGCCACACCTGGGGAGGGATTAAAGACAAGAGAGATTAAAGAATAGAGAGATGTATGTTTAGAGAAAAGTGAGAAAAGGGCTTTGAAAGAAAAATAGAGCATGGGTGCCAACGATGTGAGAAACACATATAAGAAAGGGTGGGAAACAATACCAGAAGAAGTAGCGGACTCCCCGCAAATCTGGTAGTCTTTCGCCGATGAAAGGCGTCTAAGCCCATCAAAGTCTTGGCTAGCACCAAACCAATGCAACTCTTGCCTTTTTTCAGGCCTTGCGCCACTTCGATCAATCGATGCTGAACCCGCTGAAACTAGGGGCGAGAAAGAAATGAGCAAGCATACATAAGTAGAGGGCATGTTGCCGAAAACCTCGCCAGAGGAAGTTGCCTCGGTCACTGACATCGGAAAATCGATGAATCAAACTAGGAATGTCTAGTTCTCCGTCGTGGGCCAGAGATTGAGCCTCATGCAGAGTGAGACCACACATCCGTCCCAAAGCTTGGGCATGGCCAAATTGGGACTGAGGCATGATTTTCTCATCGCGTCGGGATTCCATTAGTGCCTGAAATTCTTCAATTGTCGGGTACATTTCTTGTCCTCCAAAGCTAAAGACGTATGTAATCAGGGCCCAGCATCGTGCTGCGACATGAAGGAATGAAAAACAAAGTGGAGTTCGGCTCAATGGAAAAAGTACATTTTTGCCGAAACCCCAGAAATTTACCTTTTCCATGCCGTCTAAAGTCGTAATCCAATCTAAGATCTTTTCGGCAAAAAATGGCTCCATTTGTGAAGAAATTGCAGCTAAAATGAAGTTCTAGAGAAGAATTCACGAAACTGAACCTTTTGTAGAAGATAAGGCTGTGAGTGGAAACCAGCTGTCAACAATCTGGCGATTTTTACATTTCATGGCCGGTAGGCTCCTTTGATGGCCAGCAAGCTCCCTCTCTGGCTGGCAGCCTTTTTCTCAGCCCTGCCGTCCACCTATGTGCTGAGCAGTGCTGGAAGCCTGTGTTTTGTTTCGATCTTTGAGTATTTCAAGGTCTTGTTTTGAGTCTTTTTGGTTTTAGTAGGTTTGCTCATTCATATTTGAGTTGTTTTTGCTTCATTTATCGAGTTATTTTTACTTATCGAGTTGTGTTTTGCATTTTGTATTTTGTTTGTTAGTCGGTTCATTTCCCGATTAAGAACATTGTTTCAATTAAGTGCTCTTGGCCAATCCGATTTCATGTCCATTTTCATGCAAATATGGTGCTCGTGATGCAAAAATAACAATACTTTTTACAAAAATTGCAAGGTTTTATTCCAATCATGGTTTTTTTCAAAAGAGGAGTACAAGTTTTAAAGCAAATAAAACCTATCTGAAGCTATACATCTGCTAATGCTACCAAACAAAAAGAAACTAAGCAAAATAAATAATAATAAAAAATCAACGCCAGTCGCCTCGGGCCCGAAAGGCTCTCTTCGTTTTTTTCCTCGAATGAGAGGACTCTGGGGCACTACCTCCATCAGCGCCGCTGTCTGAATCAGTCTCTGAGCCCAAACCAGAGCCGGCATCGTCTCCACTCTCTGCCCCAGAACCTGTCTCGGCATTATTATCTCCACTCTCGGAACCAGAGCCGGCATCGTCTCCACTCTTGGATGACTCAGAATGCTGACTCGCTGCCTCCTCAGAGTTGCTGGTCTCAGCATCGTCATCGCTTAAGATGGCTCTAGAGGACTGCTCTGGCCTCGGGTTCCCCTATCTCTGCCTCTCGCCCCTGCTGCTAGAGGAGGTACCGCCGGTGTTGGTGTTGGTGCTGCTGCTGCCGCTGGAGCAATCGGTATAGCTGGGATCTGAAAAGGCAATTATCAATATATTAGTTACAGTATGTGTACCAGATGCAAGCATAGTATGCAGAATGAGTGTATGCAGAAGTCAGATACAGTGTATAAGTACAATGAGTGAATGCAGTGGGCCAATGCAGTGTATCGGTGTAAGTACAGTGAGTGAATACAGTGTATCAGTGCAGTTTGGGGAAGACTACAGTTGAAATGCCAGTGTATCAGTAGAAATTTGATAACATGAAGTGCAAACTGAAGGAAATTACCTGGATACCGTGGAGACCAAATAGCGTCTCCCTCTTTTGTACCATGCCCTTCAAGGAGGCTATCAGCTCGAGAACGCTTCCCGTGTGCTCTATGGAAGCCTGCAAATGCATTTGGATGATTAGTATGTACAATGAATATATCTGAAATGAAATGTGGGGTACAAATCGTAAAGTATAGTCCATACCTCAGTCAGGCCTCGAACCCTGACAAGCTTGTGACCAGCCTCTGCAGGCTCGATTGAGATCTGGTAAACCGCCCTAGTATACCGCCAACATGTAAGCGCGGTAAGAAGCTCTAGCCAACGGGTGCTCTGCCCTACCGGGGAAGTCCCTCTAGTACGAGCCCTGGTCACCCTACGCGTCTCTCTTGCTGCAGGAGCCCTCGCCCTCTCGCCTCCGCGAGTACCTGTTAAAGGTGGCATGAGGTGTGTCTGAATGAAGGTCGCGTAGTCACCCTCTGCCCTGAAATAATCAACATCTAAGCCCACCATAAACTGTGTAACTGCATCAACGGATAGGCTGTCTACTGATCTCATAGACTCTGGCGGTGCCATCGGAACGATTGGGTCCGGCAAGCCCACGATTTGGCGAACAAACCGCTCACTTAGGAACCAGGCCTGGCAGACTGGCCCCTCAAGTAGAATGCGAAAATGAGAAGTGGCCTAGGCCCCAACATACTGATCCCGTACCCCAGCAGGCATCATGGTCCAAGGCTGCCACATGATTTGCAAATAGAGAGTAAACAAATTATTAGTTGCTAAACATGAATCAGAACAGTTATAAAGTGAAAATGACTGTGTTTTGGGTTACCTTGTGGGCTGCCACTGTGTCAAAATAGTACCGAAAGAAGGCGAACGACTCGCGGCTCCAATGCTGGCACCTGCCATCATACCGCCTCGAGTAAGGAATTGCCAAGGGAAGCTCCTCCATGGGCTCTGGGGTAAAAGCCAGGAAATAAGCATAAACCCATAACTGCGAGGAAAATGCAATGATATGTGATCAACAGAGCATGAACAGATAGAAGCGCACTCAGGGAAGGGTCACCAAGGTGCTCAACAGATATAAGCCCACGGTATTCCACCTGTTCGAAAATAAGGTGGTATTGAGGATAAACATCAGGAAGCCCCTGGCATACTGCTCCATCTCCTCTAGTGTCTCTGGCTCACTCCCTCTGAACTGCTCAACGAACTAGCTATATTTAACCATGGTTGTCCGATACAAGGGTGGACGCGTTTTCAGCAGCTTAACCCAGGCCGCCTCCCACTCCCTCATGTCTGTATCGAAAGGAATCAGATCACCCCCTACTCCTAAGTCCATAATCATGGCGAAGTCATAGGGAGTCATCATCATCTCCCTGGTAGTGGAGAAATGGAAGGAGTTGGTAGTGTCCCACCTCCTCCCCACTAGTGCTCCCAGAAGAAGACTGCTCACAATAACCCGCATCAAGTCGAAGCAGAATAGGCCGAAGCCAGTCTCGTTCACAATGTCGGGAACTTTAACAGGGAGCTTGTCGTACCAATCTCGCACAGTCATAACTTTGTACCCTTTCAAGAAACGAGACTCTTCTTGTGGCAAAGAACAGATGAATCAGATAAAGCAGTCAGATAAAAGGCAGTGCAAGAAATGCAAGTGAAGAAAGGCAAGAATGCATGAAAACAGAGTTCATACCTCAACGGCGATAGATAAAAGGTGAAAAGCCGGCTTCCTCAGCAGGAGGTCCTCCAGTACACCGCGAGCGAAGTCGCTAAACCGTCTAATGCCTCCGGGAAGCAAGATGTGTGTGCGAGGATGGTACCTCGTTGGATCAAAGGATCATACCCTCAATGGTAGTAACTCGGGCTCGAGCTCGGGCTCAAACTCCGTCTCGAGGTCGGCCTCAATACCCTGAGCCGTCTCGCCAGCCTTGGCAGCGAATGGCTCCTCCGCCTTAACAAAAGGTGAAAATATGGGGGGAACCTCGGGAGGGGCCCATGTGGTGAATCATCCGCCATCTCTGAAAATGGGTGAAGAGTAGGTGAAAAGTGAAGAAAAATGCAGAAAAGAGGGTAAACTTAGAAAAGTCAACCCTAAGAGAGAGAAAATTGAAGAAAAAGTCAAAGCCAGAAAAAGTGCACGGAACTCGAGAGAAACTCGAGGAGAACAAGCTTAGAAAGGTGAAAATAAGAAAAAAGCATCGAAATCAAATTTTGATCAGTTAAAAAGGAAGAGAATTAAAAGGGTTTAGCGAAGAAAATGTGCGTGGGGCGTTGAAAAATGCGTAAAAAGCTTGGATCTAGAGAGGGAAAGTGTTTAGAGAGAGAGAGGGAAGAATTTCGGCCCTAGAGAAGTAAGGAAATAAAGTGTTGTGGTGTATACTTAAAGACCTGAGGCAAAATCTCCATATTGCCCCGAACTGCCATTGGTGACCGACAAGCCACATTGGTGGCCAGCAAGGCCTTTCAATGGACGGCAGGTGGCCGACAGTTTCCCCCTGTGACCGGCAGGTGGCCAGTGGCCTCCCTTTGAGTCTTGATGCTGTTTTGTCTTTGTTTTCCAAGAAGTGTAAGGAAGGTTCACTGTTGGGTCCAGATTGTCTCTACAGAAGCTCAAAACTGTGTTTTGGCGCACGATGTTCCTCACTTGTCAACATGAACGAGATGTATCCTTTTGAACATATTGTAATTGCTCCAAGAGGTAACTTGAAGGTGCCATCGAGTATTGTTTTATTCGATTTAAACTATTGTTCTTTTCCGTTGCATAGAATGTGCATCACATATGGCATGCGTGCCTCGCATCATTTATATTTCGCATAGAATATGCTTTGGTTGATCATCTTGCATGGAACATGCGTTCTCACTATTTCAAATTATGATCACGTTCATTTCGTGTATCTATCGCATTTGTTCACTTTGTGCATCTATCGCATTTGTTCATTTCATGCATCTATCGCACACCTCTGTATTGTATCTCAAGACGTGTGAAACGCAAGCCCGAGCGATTTTCTAGTATCTCAGGATGCGTGACGCGCGATCCTGGGCATGTTGTATCTCGGGATGCGTGAAATGCTAGCCTGAGAGGTTTTCTAGTATTTCAGGACACGTGACGCGCAGTCTTAGGCGTGTTGCATCTCGAGACACGTGAAACGCAGCACCAAGTGATTTTCTAGTATCTCAGGATGCTTGACGCGCAGTCCTGGGCGTGTTGCATCTCGGGACGCATGAAATGGAGCCCGAGAGATTTTCTAGTATCTCAGGACAAGTGACGTGCGGTCCTGGGCTTGTTGTATCTCGGGACGCATGAAATGCGAGCCTGAGCAATTTTTTTGTATTTTAGGACGCGTGACGCGTGACCCTGGGCATGTTTCATCTCGGGATGTGCGAAGCACCAGCCCGAGCTATTTTTTCTTGTATCCTGGGACACATGAACGCGACACTGGGTGAGTTTTATCTCGGGACACGTGAAACACGAGCCTGAGCAGTTTTCTTATTTCTCGGGACGCGTGAAACGCGACTCCTAGCGGTTTTTTTATTTCTTGAGATATGTGAAACGGAACCCCGAGCGATTTTTGTTTCTCTTGTTTCTCGGGATGTGTGAAACACGACCCCTAGTGACTTTTGTTCTTTAGTCTCTCGGGACATGTGAAACACGACCCGAAGTGGTTTTCTCATTTTCTCAAGATGAGTGAAGCGTAACCCTAAGCGGTGTTTTCTTTCCTCGTCTCATGTTTTGGCGTGGTTAGAGTGTGGTTTTATCTTCTTTTTGCATGAAGCCTATTGGTTTTTAGCTTGAAGCTGCTCATTTATTTGTCGTTATCTTGTTTATTACATTTATTATTGCTTATTGCATCATCTCGTATAATCATGAGTTTTCAAAATAGCCAGCTTCCTGAAACATGTGAGCCCAGTTTTCAAAGTTGCATTGTGCATATCATTTGCATTTTTCCACAGAACTAAGCCGATTTGATTCCTTGCAAAGAGATACGTAGGTAGCCTACGGGCGTAACCATTTATTTTCATCTTGATTGTTTGTCCAAGTCTTACGGCCTTGTCAAAATGGGTCATCTCCGAGTTTTGACATTCACTTACGTCATTTCATGACTCCAAGTTCTTTCAAAGAGGGACAACTGTAGAAACCTCATTTTTTACGGCCCTTACGACTTGGATGCCATCGCTTGCACACCCAATGATGAGTTTATTTGCTTGTCAAGTGCTCAAAGTCCTCAGCAGAAATGTCATAGCTTTGAGCCCTTCAAACCCTACACCCATGTTGCCTCATTCTTGGACCAAGCCTTGGTTATTCAAGCTTGCAGCCTCTAGTGGCCTACCGGCCACCCCTTTTGGGTTGCTGGCCATCACTTCTTGGTTGCCGGCCACCAGTGTCTTTTGCAGATATTTTGTAACAGCTATGCCAACTGTTTGCACAGATGCATGCATCCGCCCCCACGTGTAGGGCTGGATGTTCTTGAGGAAAATTCATGTTTTCTATATATAAGAGGCCCCTCTCTTATGTTTTAAGGCTAGAAAATTTTGAGATCAAAATTTTGCCTCTCTCTCTAGCAAATTCCTACACCTGTGCTTACAAATCTTCAACTTTTGCTTATATACTCTTAACCAAATCTCTTTATCTTTGAGCTGAGGTATTCTTGAGCCTTGTTAGAGCTCTAAAAGGTGTGTTTTCTTGGTTTTGTTGCTTGGAATTGGTTTTCCTCTTTGAAGGTATAAGGCTCTACCTATGTGCTTGCTTTGCCTACTCTTTTTCTTACTGTTTTCCAACTAATTTTGGGCTGTAAAACTTCTATATTTTTGGGTTGAAATTTGAATTTTAAGGCCACTAAAGGTTGAAGGGTGTTCCATCCTTCTTTATACCTTGTTTTGAAGGCCTTTACCCTTGTGTTTCCCACCCTTGCATCATCTTTTTCTGAGCTTTTAAACACTATTTTTTAGAGCTTTTTCAATGGCTAAAATCATGTTTTGATGTCCAAATTTGGAGGGGTTAGCCTCCCCTCCTTGTGTCTTACTTACTAGCCTAGCTTGTGCTGTGTTTTAGCATATTAATCTAGCTATTTTTAGTTTAATTCCAGCATGTTTTAGGACTGCATTGGACCTATTTTAGCACTGTTTTGGGCTATTATTTGCATTTGAGCTTTGTTTTGCATGCTTATAGTGTAATAGTCCTCATGAGTTTGGTGTTCTAGGCCTTAGACACCATCTTGTTTGAGTTGATTGCATTTATTTGTGGCTTTCTATACATGTGATCACACTTAATCATCTCTGCAACCTCCCTCCTTTCTTGGTTTTTGTTTTGCTTTGAGAGTTGTTTCAAGCCTCTTGTTCTTTTAAGTATGAGATTGAGGTTGTCATGCTTAATAGTTTAATCCCTTTTAGGGATTCATTATCAACGGCATGACATCTCTTTCATGTCTTAAGTTAACTCTTGGTTTGGTACTTCACTCTATTAGAGGACTTAAACTCACCTTTGGACTCAATTTATTAAAGAATGGATGGTAATCTAAAATGGAGTAATAAAATTGAGGCTAAAAAATGGTGAAAGATAATAATTTGTTTGTGTTCAATCGAACATTAATTAAACACATGGAAGCTTGAACTATTTCATACTCATTAGTGATGAAATGATTCAAGGTTCCAAGATTACCACTTCCCTTGATCATTCATGATAGAGAGGTGGTTTTTAGAGTCTCATTTTGTTGCATTTATTAAACTTGCACACTTTGATTCACAAGTCATCATGCAATGAAATTGCTTGAGTTGGTGGTTTGTGGCTTAAGTTCACTACTCCTTTGATTTGTTCATGAAAATGAGGGGTGAGTTGTGCAAACAAACTCTTGAAATACCATGTGCATGCTCTGTTTGCTCTCTGTTGCAGCAAGGTGAATTGGGCAGCAATGGTCGGCAAGCCAATTTTCATAGCTGGTAGGCCACCTTTGATGGCCGGCCGGCTATCACTGGTGGCCAGCAGGCCTCATCACTGGCTGGCCGGTCACTGATGCAAAATTCAACAGTTGTAAGGCAGAGCAAAGTTATTCTGGAAGTAGACAACAGTGTATGTGTTCTCTAACCAACAGAGGCTCTCCGAAAGCAAAATAGTGAACTTTTCAGGTAGAAACCGAGCATGCGCATGAACATCCCTCACTTTTCGAGGAGGAGTAGTTAGTTTAATGCTTAACTGTTTAGCTTACTTACTTCTTTTAATTGCAATTGTGTTGTAATTATTTAATTTGTTAAAGTAGTTAACTAGTTATGATGTTGTAATCATTAGTTAACTAGAATAGTTAGTTAATTCATAAATTGTTGTAATAATTAGTTAAGTAGCTTAGCTAGTTTATTCATTTTGTTTTGTAATAGTTAATTAATTAATTTAGCTTACCTTAGTTAGCTAGTTAATTTATTCGGACTCTCCTTCGTGAGAGCGCAATATTGTAATAACGTGTATGTCCTTGAACCCACGTCTTTCTCCTTTTTATTTACTAGCTTATGATGGTTAGTTTAGGGATATCATGTTTTGTTTAGCATTCTCATATTTGCATCCACTTGTATTGCATGCACCGAGACTCGGTTCATCATTCTAACTCACATTGTTAGTTTAAACTCTTCTTTAAATACGTACTTAGACCGCATGCTATTTAATTGATTCATAGGCCATGTTAAGTAGCCAAGCCTATTTAGATTGCATATTGTATGTGTTGGATTGCATTAGTCATATCGTATAGTTAGGAATCATACATTTTTCCTAACTCTTTTGTTTATTTTGGCTTGGAGTACTAGGTGAGCCTTTACTCGTTTTAGCATATCGCATGTTGATGTTGCCATGTCTAGCATGCTTGCCATGAGGCTAAGGGCTTAAATGCTAAATTGTTTTGAATGTCTATGGATGAAGACTAATTGCTTGAATTGGAATAATTTGAGTAATATTCATATGTGATCACTTTTTCAAGTGATACATATTTCGAAACAATTTTCAAAACAAACATGAATCAAGTGTTCCAATTCTTGCAAAGTTAGTCTATACTTGTGTGTGCACATCACATAGTAAAGCTAGCTTAAAAAATCAGAACAAGAGCATATAATGTACATTCATGATTAGTAGAGGTCGATCTTTGATTGGGAGAGCGGGGCTACTTAATTCATTCATGACATTCCCCTCTTGTACCTAAGTTCTCGAGCCAAGACAATCTTGGTGATGACGGACACGTGGCCTTTGGCATGAGTCATGGGTTTCCTAAATTTCCTCAAATCAAAATATTTAGGTGGCGACTCTATATCTGGTAAAACAATCCATTTTTAGCAATTTGATTCAAAATCGATTTTTCAAAAGATTTGTCAGATTTGGACTCTTTGGTAATTATCTATTTCACATTGCACTTGTGAGATCAGATTTAGAACCGCGGGAGTCCGATACTGTAAGGCTTATTTCTACTTCCGAAATAGGGTGCAAAAAAGTTGACACGCCTCTTGCATGAGAGATCGGTGGTTAAGATCTGTTCATTTAAAAAATATATTTTATTTATATCTTACATGTAAGATAACTTAAATTTGAATTTAGAATGAACAAATCTCAGTCTTCCATCTCCTATGCGGACAACGTGTCCAATCTTAGCTATCCCCGTAAGGAGCCCCAAAGAGAGGATCCTGACTCCAACCACTTCCCTTTTACCACTACCACCCTCATCAACCCACCATAGCATCTGCCTCTTACCTTCCCCTCATTCTCCCGTCCTCTCCTCCTTCCATTTATGAATTATTCCAAAATTTTGTAATTTTTGTTTCTTTATATTTAAAAAATATATATTTTAGGAAACAAAAGTTGATGTTTTTGACAAATATTAAAAAATTAGTAATTATTATTGAGAAAATTCTAGTGCTAAAATTTTAGTATTTTAAATTTTTCTAACACAAAATACACGTAAAAATGGTAAATATATCAAGAATTGAGAAAATTATTCAATAATCTTGGAACACCACATGACCGTACTCCAATTCAATCACCAATTATTTAGCCCCATGTTTTTCCCACATCCCCAACATAAATCGTGGGCCCCTACCCTTCTCTACCAATCAAAATCTTATAGAGTACTACGTGTTCATACTCCAAAAAATAATCACTCCAGGAATTGCCTTTGTTACTGCATGTTTTGACTTGCCAAACAGGAATTATCATGATCATGTCATTGTAACTAACAAGTATCAAGATTTGAACATCCGTCAGAAAACAATTCAGGAGTTAAACTTTTCACCAAATTTTTCATAAATTTACACTAACCATTTTGAATTGGATGAACGTTGTCCCTGTTGGCGTAACCTAGAATTTTCTTTAGTCGATGTACAGTTTCCAAGAGGAATAAACAAACATTTGGTTTGTTTTTAGACGCCTAAATTTCTTAATAAAATTTGATTTTGTTTTTATCTATTGGGATCAATTTGTAAAAGTTTAAAAAATAATTTATTTTATTTAGGCCTACTAGGTTCAATTTGTAAATACTTATAATTTTTTACACATACTCTATCAAAAATTTGAAGTTCAATGACACCACTGTTCAAAGCATAGCTCCGCCACTGGTTGACACTATAGTCACTTGTCATATATGATGGGATATTCATTTTATCTCACAAATAATATTTTATTCGAAAGTCAAATTAATTATTGAAGAATAATTTTAAAATAAAATGAAAGAATTTCATTTGTTTATGGAGGATAAAATCACCTTAATCTAGATAAAAAATTTAATAATAAAATTAATATAATAAAAAAGAGAGTGGTCAAATTTTGTGATATAAGTAAATTGCCGTTTGCTCAAAAAACAACGTGCATAAATGGCTTGCTAAATTGACATTTGCTAAAAAAATAACGTGCATACATGTCTAGCTAGATGCACTGTAGGGAATAAATTTGGCGGGAAAACGAGATTAAGAGACGTTATGTTCGTGATATTCTAAAGTTTCAAACTTTCTTTCTTTAGATAAGGCATACAGTGATTGTAATACTTTTTTAAGTCATTGACTGTAATACTTTCCTTTTTCTTTTTTTTTTCTTTTTTGAGGAAGTGCACAAGTTGAATTATGTTGAAAATTTATAAAATTTTAAACCCCCAATCCGCGCAATCCACATCCGCCGGATTGGCGGACGGATGCGGATTGATTTTCTTCAATTCGTCAATCTGGCGGACGGATGGCGGATTGGAAGTTCCGTGGCCGCAACCGACCCGCGCCCACCCCTACTTTTCACCAAATTTTTCATAAATTTACACTAACCATTTTGAATTGGATGAACGTTGTCCCTGTTGGCGTAACCAGGAATTTTCTTTAGTCGATGTACAGTTTCCAAGAGGAATAAACAAACATTTGGTTTGTTTTTAGAAGCCTAAATTTCTTAATAAAATTTGATTTTGTTTTTATCTATTAGGGTCAATTTGTAAAAGTTTAAAAAATAATTTATTTTATTTAGGCCTATTAGGTTCAATTTGTAAATACTTATAATTTTTTACACATACTCTATCAAAAATTTGAAGTTCAGTGACACCATTATTCAAAGCATATCTTCGCCGCTGGTTGACGCTATAGTCACTTGTCATATATGATGGGATATTCATTTTATCTCACAAATAATATTTTATTCGGGAGTCAAATTAATTATTGAAGAATAATTTTAAAATAAAATGAAAGAATTTCATTTGTTTATAGAGGATAAAATCACATTAATCTAGATAAAAAATTTAATAATAAAATTAATATAATAAAAAAAAGAGTGGTCAAATTTTGTGATATAGTAAATTGCCATTTGCTCAAAAAACAACGTGCATACATGTCTTGCTAAATTGACATTTGCTAAAAAAATAACGTGCATACATGTCTCGCTAGATGCACTGTAGGGAATAAATTTGGCGGGAAAACGGGATTAAGAGACGTTATGTTAGTTAAGAGAGAGAGAGTCAGTTAGGGCTGCGTTTGGCAATCCCTAATTGAAATTTGAACGGGGTGGCTTCACACTTCTCAAATCCCTCTCTCTCTCGCTCTCTCGTCAATGACATGAAACTCAATCTCTCTCTCTATATATCGACAAATATATATGTATGTATATATTTTCTCTCTCATCTCTCTATATTTGGGGCGGAGGAGTTGTTTTCAGTCCCCGCTGGATCCAGGCAAGGTTGTATAAATTTAGAGTATAATTTGGTGATATAAATCTCTCTCTCTCTTAGTCCGACATTTTTGTCTGCTAATCTCTCTCTTCCCCCTCCCCCCCCCCCTTCTCTCTGGGGCTTTCAGGAAACCACATTATCATTCATTCCGGTAAATTTTTTTTGTGGTCATTGCTTACAGTTGTTGAATATTTTTTATTTGCACTGTAATTGTCTTGTTTCGTTATCCACAATGATGTTAAATTGTTACAATCTGAATTTTTATCTGTTGTTCCTTTCTCTAATTTGTTGTTGGTGTTGATAGATGATTTTTTTTTTCTTTTTTTTTGGGGGGGGGGGGGGGGGGGATTTTGGTTTATGAAATTCAGATTTATTTTTAAAAGGGAATTACATATGAATGCACAAAATAGGAAAAGAGTATTCAACTTGGAGTTGGAGATATTATTTTGATCAAATTTTTGCTTTTTGATCCTTTAATTTGGATGGTAATCATTATTTAAGATTAGCTCATTTGCATGGGTTGATGGGGTTTGGGTTTTGAAGCTCAATTGATATTGGCATGAACATTGTGAATTGTTATTTGCTTTGAAGCATCCATTGCTTATTTTTTTAATTTTTTTTTTTTATTGGTCATATGTGTAGGCATTTGGCACGGGTGTATGCTTTGGCATCTCGGTATGGCTACTTAATCCATCTGCACTTTTTCTGTCTCGCGTGAGCAAACTTTGTGAATTGCAACCACGAGTGACAACATGTCTGGACCTCTTGAGCAACCTATTAAGCCAGGTACTTTCTATGATAATTTTTTTTTTCTTTCTGTATTTATATATGTGCTTTAATCTTTTCAAGACTTTCAACTTTAAATGAGATTTATTGGATCTCTTGGCATATGCTTGATTACTGCTATTTAACTGTGATTAAAGCACCGTAATTATGACTAAGAAGACTGTACTTCAATAGCTTTTTCCTAAGCATGGAAACAAATATATGACACGACATAGACACATTCAAATGACAATTTTTAAAATATGTAGGACACGTGCGTGGGACATACACAAAATATGTGGTTTATATTTATTGTATGTTATATATATATGAAAAATATTTCAAAGTTAATAAAAATATATAATATGACACAAATTTCTGAAGTTTAAACTAGGATGGATTAATAGGTATAAACCCATATTGTTCTTGTTTATTATTAGATCCTAAGAATTTTGTTCAAATTTGTAATATGTTTCATATCATATGTATATAAGCGATGGATATGTGTGTCCCACAAGTGTTCGAGATAAAAAAAAAATTCTAAAAAATAATAGCACTTGGCGTGTCTAACACAAGTCGAAAGTGTCCGACATGTGTTGGACAGGACGTGCCACCTTCTTGAAGTATTTGTGCTTCTTAGTTCTTCAGTAAATTAATTTTAATTGGAAGAATCAAATAAATAAACCAAGTGGTTCATGCATAAGGTGTGTTGCCATAAGATATGCATTTCTTATTTACTTTGATTGTATATGTATCTAAGCGATGGATATGTGTGTCCCACAAGTGTTCGAGATAAAAAAAAAATTCTAAAAAATAATAGCACTTGGCGTGTCTAACACAAGTCGGAAGTGTCCGACATGTGTTGGACAGGACGTGCCACCTTCTTGAAGTATTTGTGCTTCTTAGTTCTTCAGTAAATTAATTTTAATTGGAAGAATCAAATAAATAAACCAAGTGGTTCATGCATAAGGTGTGTTGCCATAAGATATGCATTTCTTATTTACTTTGATTGTGAAAATAGACACCCTGTCATTAATCATGCTCCAGTAAAGAGAACAGATGGACAGTTTAAAAAGTCTGATGAAAGAAACTTGTGATGTGATCAATGAATCCATCATTTTAAAATGCTTTTCATACTCTTATGTCCAAGAAAAGCAATAGATTATAGAATATATGACAAAGTAAACATTAAAACATAGCCTTGAAAATGTTATGCTGTAGAAAATCAAAACATATTGTTGGTTTCCATGATTGACTTTTTAATTGGTTGGTTTAGTTGAGCCTTCTGGTTGAGACTGTCTTGATTGCTAAAAATTTCTATTTTCTAGGAATAGTGCATATATTTAGTTTTTACTTTGGACATATGCAGAAATAGCATTAGCAACTAGAATTTTTTCAGTTCGGTTATTTATTATTGTGTGTCATGAGTTTCCTCTTTTCTACATGATTTGTCCACAGGTCTCGAAAAATCTGACATTGAAAACTTGGAGGATGAGAGAAAGACAAGGATTGGGTCTTTCAAGAAGAAGGCGATTAATGCCTCAACCAAGTTGAGGCATTCTTTGAACAAAAAGGGTAGGAGAAATAGTAGAGTTATGTCTGTTTCATTTGAAGATGAGCATGATGCAGAGGAACTACAGGCAGTGGATGCATTTCGTCAAACTCTTATCTTGGAAGAATTTCTACCTGCAAAACACGATGATTATCACATGATGCTAAGGTTTCTTCCTTTTCCTTGTTCCATAGTCAATGATTTGGAATTGCATGTGCTGTTATTTCATGTTTATAACTTTATAAATGTAAATTGGGTTGTAAGAAACATTGGGGATAAGCCTTTAGTTTTACTAAATTTGAATAAGTTTCAACTGTGGGAGGCGGTGCCACTTGCTCTGCAAGATGGCGGAATGACATGATAGTGAATTGTTGCTAGCTCGTGTTTGGGTTTTAGTTCTGATTGGGGTAACAGAATGCTAATAGCTTTCCTTCCTCTTGTGAGATCGTATTTGCTAAAAGCAAAAAAATTCAAGCCATATATAAACTAAAGTATATTGGCATCAATACCAGGTTCTTTTATGCTTGATTTGTTGTTAAATTTGAACAGGGAGTTTCATTTCAACACTTTTGATGCATTAAAATTTAGCCTTTTGGTCTATTTGCTTCCCTTTTCAAAAAATAGTGTTTGTGCATAACCTTTTTTTAACACTTTTAGTGGCTGACCTCACTGGTGTAGCACTCAATATTGTATAAAATGGTTTCTGAATTTTAGAGAAAGACATTGTTTTGATGCTCTGCATGCATATGTATACTGGAAATATTGGAGACATTAAAATGACAGTAATATTTCTTAATGACAAAATGAAAGCATAATATTCTTATATGAATAGCATTCACTTTGTAATGCAATCTCAAAAATTTTGGGGAGGTCTTTGTGAAGATAGCATAGCTTTATGCCTTTGGTTAATTTTTTGCCCTCCAACTGATCTTGGGATGATTCAAGATCAATAATTAGATTGTCAACTTGTTGTATGGTGATCAGATTTTTGAAGGCCAGGAAATTTGATATCGAGAAAACAAAGCAAATGTGGGCTGATATGCTCCAGTGGAGAAAAAATTTCGGTGCTGACACAATTGTGGAGGTATTTTGGTTTGGAATGCGGCCATATAGCCAAACATATGGGCAGTTGTCTCTTATTTTTGCCTATTCATTTCTTTGTTCAGGATTTTGAGTTCAAGGAAAGAGAGAAGGTCCTTGAACACTATCCACAGGGACATCATGGGATTGATAAGGATGGACGACCTGTTTATATTGAAAGACTTGGCAAAGTTGATCCAAATAAGCTTCTGCAAGCCACAACATTGGACCGCTACTTGAAATACCATGTGCAGGAGTTTGAGAGGACCTTCAATGTCAAGTTCCCAGCCTGTTCAATTGCAGCAAAAAAGAATATTGATCAGAGCACAACTATCCTGGATGTTCAAGGAGTGGTATGTGGGGATCCTAACAGATGCTTTGAATAAAAAACCACCCACCCATTTTTCACTATAAGGGGCCTTCAACTGAAACATGATTGAGACTGCCCACTTTATATTTTCTGAAAGGAAAAAAACAACCTGCTAATCGTGCATCAGAGCTGAGCTACCACAAATCTCAAAATGCTAAAACCAGATTTAAGAATGGTGTAGCTACTGAATTATGGGTGCATTCATGTATAAACTGTTGTGTACTATACATAATTATTATATTATAGGGTATTTTCATAAGAAAAAGCAAAATTGGTAGCTCAAATATCATTTGTTAAAAGAAAAAAAATGGCATCCTTAACTTACATTGATTGATGCCTTAGGGACTGAAACATTTCAGCAAAATTGCGAGGGAGCTCATTCAGAGCATTCAAAAGATTGATAGTGACAATTATCCCGAGGTACTCGTTTTATCTGTCAGCGTGATTTAACACAACAAACTTCTTTGGTTTGCCACCTTGTTGTGAATAATGGCCTTTTGCTTCGAGCTCTCATTTGAATACTTCTTTCTTTGTAGACCCTGTGCCGTATGTACATTATTAATGCAGGTTCTGGATTTAGGCTCCTATGGAACACCGTTAAAACATTCCTGGATCCCAAGACCACTGCAAAAATTCAAGTAAGCCTTTTTCATTGATTTACCGCAGACTAGGGCTGTTAATTGAGTAGTTTTCTTAGCCCATCATTGGTTTTTTCTTGTACCAGGTTCTGGGCAACAAATATCAGAGCAAATTGCTTGAAGTAATTGATGCCAGGTAACTATTTTGTTGATTGGTTTGACATTGAATTGATTGTGATTTGTCAATAGGCCTTACAGTTTATGACAACAATCAGTGAGCTTCTTGAATAACATTATTTGCTAATTGTAACAAAACATGACATTGGCTTCTAAAATTTCGGTATGGTCCTCACAGCAACATTTTCTTCCCTGATCTGTATCAGTGAGCTACCAGACTTTTTGGGTGGTACATGTACTTGTGCAGACAAAGATGGATGCATGCTTTCTGATAAAGGCCCATGGAATGACCCTGATATATTGAAGGTGTCACCTCTTCTTTCTGTTGTAAATTTTTTTGTTCAAGTTGGCACTTCATGGTTAAGCCATTTTTTTATCAAAGCTGCCTAAGTTTAATTGTTAATTTTTTGAATTAGATGGTTCACAATGGTGAAGCCAAATGCTCAACTAAAATTTTGATTCCAGCCATTGAGAAGACAATTTCTGAGGATGAGAATGCAAACTTAAAGGTATCCAGTCCTAATTCGGATATGAATCTGTCAATTCCTTTTTCATTGATTTTTAATCTTCTTATCAACTGCCCCTAATTGGACTTGGTCTTTTAACTTTCCAAACTGGAAAGGCATTTCATTCTGCATAATTTTGAATATTGTTAAACTTTTATCATACCATAGATTGTGAAGAAATGTGTCTCTTTCAACTCGGAAGCGGTTTCAGATGTGGATGATATGCGATCTCACCATCCCAGGCTGCAAAGACAGTATTCCGAACATCCACAACTCTCTCCTGTTCGGGAAGAAGTAAGTTATTTAGGCTCCCATCATGTATAAATGACAAAGTGCCACATCAAATTCATAAGAAAGTTATATAGGTATCGTTTTGTCTACAGGCTCCTACCTATGAGTATGATGACTTTGTTCCAATGGTTGACAAGGCTGTGGATGCAACTTGGCCTAAAGCTGTACAAAGTGACAAATTCACCTTTTCTAAAGGTACATAATTTATTCCTAACTATGCTAATTATATGAATATTGTTAGGAGATGATGTCATCAACTCTCCAATTCTATGTAATTTGTATTCTAAAATGTTTGTGCATGAACTACTTGTGAAGATTTAAGCTAAAAATATGGGTTCCATATGGACAAGTGAAATTAACAAGTATTATGCATTTACTTATTGTTTTACTTATAATCAACTGTCCAATTCTATGTAATCCTTATTCTCTAGTGTTTGTTCTTGAACCACATATGAATATTTAAGTTAAAAATTTGGAATTCCTTATGGACCAGTGAAGTCAAGGACTATGCATTTGGTTATTGTTTACTCATCAAGGTTTCACTTTGTTGAGTCCTGAGTTTAAATAAGTTAAATCTTTTGTGAAATTTTCTGTGAAAAATCCAGAGTACAATAAGAATATATATGAAGTGTACGTATATCCAATGCATATTTTCTCTTTTCCTAATTCCGCATATATTGTTACCCATGCACATTAATAACCCGTGTTTTTGTTCTTTTTTTTTTTTAATTTTTCTGAAGGCACAGATTGTTTCCCTCAGCATAATGCTTGCCAACCTCCTAAAGGAATAAGCAATCAAATTTTCTCAGGGGTCCTGACCTTTGTAATGGGCATAGTCACTATGGTTCGCTTGACTCGCAACATGCCAAGAAAACTTACTAATGACATCCTCTATTCTAATTCCATGAGGCCACCCCACCAGTTACCCGCATCCACCATCTCTGGTACTGAATATTTATCAATGATGAAGCTCTTGGATGAATTGGAGGAGAAGGTAGTTGTTCTCTGCAGCAAACCGGCAGTTATGCCACCTGAGAAGGAGGAACTGCTGAATGCTGCTCTAAGTCGTGTTGATGCCTTGGAGCAAGAGCTTTCGGCAACCAAGAAGGTATCCTAATCCTATCTAGTTCTCTTGAATTCATTGTAGTGATTAGAATTGGAAAAGAAAAGAAAAAAAAAAAGAAAGTACAAATTGTGGGACTTAGAATGCTCTGTTCATTATTATAAATATTATAAAAAAAAACATACGATCGCCCGACTACTTTGTGGAAAATTAACAAAATGCAACTAGACTAACATTCAAAGAAGTATATAACCTTAGTTCTATGAAGTATATTGGGTGTGATGTATTTTGGATAATCAACCAAATGCAACTGGACTAACATTCATAGAAGTATATAGTTCAAGCTAATTGTGGTTCTTGCGCAGGCTCTCGAGGATGCCATTGTTCGACAGGAGGAGATTTTAGCCTACATTGAGAAGAGGAAGAAGAGGAAAAGGAGGTTTTTCGGTTTCTAATTGCAAACTAGTAACAAACAGAGGTTGCAGAACCTATTCTGTAACATAATAGTAATGTAATTGTGATATATTTATTATGTTGAAACTGGTTGCAAGAGTGAGATTTTCAGCCCCACAAGTTGATGTTTGTTGTGGATCGGATTTCTCTTTAGCGGATCCAGATTTTTCAGATAGGATTCTCGGATAGGAAGTCTGATCCATTGATAGGACTATGAAGTTCTCAAATCAAACTTCTTGCATATTTGATATTCTTTTTACAGCTGTGTGCATATTCTGAATAAAATTTGACAAGGCTGCGAGTTCTCTTCTCAAACTTTGTACTATGATTTATTCCTTTTTAAGTTTTTACAAATAATAATAATAGTCAATACAAATGGCCAACAAAATATCTTCTTGATTTTTTTATTTTTTTTTAATTTGGCTCTCCCTAACACTGAATTTGTTTGGATCGAAAATTTTCTATGAAAAGAGTTTTTTGCATTTTCTGACTTTTGATACAACAAAAACAAAAATCAATGGAAAATATTTTTCGTGGTCAACAAGGAAACAATACTATTTGGAGGGAAAATATTATTTACATTTTTAAAAAGTACAAAACATTTTTTAAACTAAAATGTTATTAATGCGAACTCACTATCAATAATATAACAATTATATATTATTAGTATATTATTTTCATGGACGCAACTAAACATAGAAAATGTTCTCTGAAATTTATTTTTGAAAATTGCAGATTACAATTAACTGCATGACATTTTATTGTAGCATCCCAGGAATATAGGTACCATTAAAGCAAAGTACAAAAATCATACAAGTTTTCACAACCTATCGTATTTTAAAGATATTCCTTAGCATATGGAGATCTAAACTTTCCTGAATTCAGTAAACAAAATTAAACGCAGAGAGAGAGAGAGAGAGAGAGATGCCTTGGGAGGTCTCACGAACAAAATCGTAAATTCTTAGCAGATTCTAGAGGATGCCTAATCTGTTTCTCAGACAATGAAATGAGATCTCACAGCAATGAAAATTTGAAAAGTAGGACAATCCAATCAATTATGGAAACAGGGATTCAAATTTGCAACCAAGTAGATAACAAAAACCTCTTCGCTCACAAACTTTCGTTCAAACATTTCAGGACATTTTTTTTGTTGAAAAAAACAAAACAATAAACATATATTCGGAACATACAGAGAAAATACAATAATTCCATACACAGTTTCTCACGACAATGGTACGTACTTTCATCTCAGTAGACAGACATATCTTGCTTACGGTGACAGATCCTCTGCAAAGTAAATGTGGTTATATTATACGGTAGACATAGAGTGCTGACATTCTTAAAAAGCCAAAAATGTGTGTCCCATAGCCCTTCCTTTACATCCAACATCTTTTACCAGCAAGACTTCTTTTTCTGCTCAACATGCATTGAGCAACTCATATCAGCCATTAACTAAATTAAGATTTAACAGGAGTTTAAGCACACATACATATGTATATACTAGACAAAGGGCACACCTATAAAAATCAACCAGTTGCCAAAAAAAAAAAACTGAAAAGTGATCAAAATTTGAAATTCAAAATCAAAATCAAAATCTGAGGTAGTCATACAGGGTAATTTGGGAATATAAAAGTGTGACAGTTCACATCAACAGTATAGATATTTGTGTACTCACCCGAAACTTAGCTTCTTCTTGACTGTCAATGTAAGCAAGGAGAATACTTTTTGTCTATTTGTACTACAATTATTATAATCAAGTTGGTGGCAACAAGCCAACAATATGGTGGTGTAATTACAAAATGATGAGAGGTTTAGAATCGTTATCAAATGGTTTACAACTGAAAAAGTTTTTAAAAAAAAAAATCAAAAATTGGTATTTTTTAAGAGATGTGAAAGTTATTTAAAAGAGACTCAATCTATATATTATATAAGAAAAAATGGGTTTCTAATGAGAAATCTCCTGAAAATTTCAAACTTTGACTATAAAATTATTGATTTTTCAATTTATAAAATAGATTAAAAAAAATTATTGGTTGATTTATTTATTTATTTAATTATTTTAGAAATAATAATTATCCCTTAATTTATGGATTTCAAATGGAAAAATAACAAAAATATTTCATAATCTCTCCATCATAATCCCTCTCACCTTAATTTATAGATTTCAAATGAAAAGATAACAAAAATATTTCATAATCTCTCCATCCTAATCTCTCTCACCGATTTTCAAAAGAAAATATTAAAACTTGCCTTCCTTCTCTCTCTCCCAAAAAATCAAAGAATATTTTTCATGAGTTGTGGGTATCTATCTATACATTATATATTATATTATAACATACAAAAAAAATTAAATTAAATTAGATATACAAACAGATAAAATTAATAAATTTGATTTTTATTTACTCAGGTAAAATCTTTCTTTTACCTCTCAATATCCAATTTTAAAAATATTTAAAATATATCTAAACAAATCTAATTTAAAAATATCTGCCACATCATACTTTAAATCAATAAAACTCGCATGTTTATCACATATCTAACTCACATCATAATTTACGTAAATTATAATAATTAAAAAAAATAGAAACCACAAATAAATTAAATTTTTAAAAAAAATAGAAACCCACAACTCCATCTTAAATAAATTGAAAAAAACAAAACAAAAAGAAACCACACAAAAATAAAGAAGATATGAATCTAAAAAAGATATAGCAATATCTAAATTTGAATTATGATTTAATAATATAATTATCTATTTTTTTTTTTATATATCTATCAAAAAGTTTAAATCACTTAATGTGACAAATTAATCAATTTTTAAGTTTTATCTATCTATATATAGTGGGTGTTTGGGAATTGGCTATTTTAGAGGTTTTTTTGACTTTTTGACTATTTTAATAGGTTATTTTAGTTTTTGTATTTGAGAAGTTAGATTGAATTTTTATTTGAGTTGTTGTATTAAAAAATGTGTTTGAAATGATGTTTAGATAAAAAATAATTAAATTATTCTCCAAAAGTCGTGCATGACGTGATGATGAAGCTGTGCCTGACCTAGATTATGATTTTGTTGGGATATGAAATGACTAAAGTGCCTCCTTGGGTTGGAATGCTAAGTTGGGTTAGTCAAAAAGTAAAAGGGCAAAATTGTAATTTCAAATATACATTGCACAGCAAGTCGTTAGTTTCTGATTAAAAATAAATAAAAACTCAACTATAGTACAACTTTTTAACTATTTGTTTAAAATGAGGCTAAAAGAGCCTTTTAGCCTCTTCCCAAACACCGCCATATTATATAAGCACAAAGGAATTTTTAATGAGAAGTCTTGTAAGAATTTCAAACTCTCATTCTAAAATTATTGATTTTTCAATTTACAAAATAGATTAAAAAATAGATTTTTATTGATAAATCTCATTTAGAAGTGTTCTAATCCAAAAAGTCTATGAAGGAATTTTTTAACCCACTTAGTCCCATGTATTTATATTTTTATTCCATAAAATCTTTTTTCTTGATTTACATTATTTTCTTAGACTCTTATGTCCTTATATTTAATATTGATTTTAATGTTAGGGGGAGGAGAGAGAAGGGAAAGTATACATGTTATTATTTTATATTATTATATAATGTGAATATATTTTTAATTGACAACACATAAAAATAATGTGAACATTCTCTCTCATTTGATGTGAATATATTTTTAATTGATAACACATTAAAAATAATGTGAACATTCTGTCCCATCTGATGTGAACGCTCACAACACCTTTCAGAAAAATTTTCTCTCATCTAATGTAGTGATGTGAACGTTCACAACATGTAAAAATTCTTATTTTTAATTGACAACACTTTAAAAATAACGTTTATTATATTTTTAATTGACAATACATTTTTATTCACAACATGCAGTGATGTGAACGTTCATCTAATGTAGTGATGTTAACGTTCACACTCGTATGTTTTAGTATGAATATTCACATCATACAATTAACAACACAATGACAAAAATTCATTTCAAATTAATGTGAATATAATGATGTGAATATTCACATCATGTAATTGATAACACAATGACAAAAATTCATTTCAAATTAATAGGAATATAATGACAGTCAACATCCTGATGCATGAGAACTACTAAAACATAATGACAATCAACATTAATAGGGGACAAGAGAGATTAAAGGTGTTTTGGTCTTCTTACCTCAAATATGATCTAATGGAATAATCAAAAAGAATATAGGTAGGATGGAATAAAACTCTCAGAAAGAGGATTTATCAAAAAAACTCTCAAAAAACTTTAAAAAAAACTATTGGATGATTTATTTATCTAATTATTTTAGAAATAATAATTATTCCTTAATTTATGAATTTTAAATAGAAAGATAACAAAAATATTTCATATATCTTCATCTTAATCTCTCTCACCAATTTGCAAAAGAAAGTATTAAAATCTACTTTCATTCTCACTCCCAAAGAAATCATGTAATATTTTACATAAAGATCGTGATATCTATCCATATCTTATATATTATATTATAATATAATCAAAAAAAAATCAGATAGACAAACCGATAAAATTAATAAATTTAATTTTTATTTATTTAGTTAAAATCTTTCTTTTACCTCTCAATATTCAATTTAAAATTTTTAAAATCTTTAAAGTCTATCTAAACAAATCTACTTTGAAAATATCTCCCACCATCATACTTTAAATCTATAAAACTCACATGTCTATCACATATCTAACTCACATCATAATTTACCTAAATAATAATAATTAAAAACAAATAAAAATTATAGATAAATTAAATTTAAAAAAAAATAGAAACCCACAACACTATTTTAAATAAATTGAAAAAAAATAGAAAATACACAAAAATAAAGAATATAAGAATTTAGATATGAATCTCAAAAAATATGGCAATATCTAAATTTGAATTATGATTTAGTAATATAACTATCTATTTTTTTGATGTATATCGATCAAAATTTTAAATCACTTAATGGGATAAATTAATTAATTTTCAAGTCTTATTTAAAGAATAATTTGATTAGTCATCGTAACTTCTAGACTTCGTGGGAATCGGTAGAGGAGCTGACATATTGGGTTGAGCGAGATCTAAGTTGTTGGAAATAACATCCTACCACTCCATAAATTTATTTATTTATTTAGTTTTTTTTTCCTATGTGACTCTCTTTCTCTGCTATTAGTAATGATTTTGGTTTCAGTTTTAGTAAGATTTATGTATTTGTTTACAGATTTACATGGTGAAAAAGATTTATTGGTGATGATGGTTGCAATCGAAGTATCTATGTCCATTCTGTGTTAATAATATTGATCGGATTTTGTTTTCTTAAAAAATAAAAAAATAAAAAGGGATTCAAAATAATTGATGGAATCTAATAGTGGCACTCTTAGAAAGAAAAGAAAAAAAAAAAACTTTTAAGTTAACCTAGATAAAATCCAAATAAAATAAAAATAAATCATAGGCTATATAAATTGCATAAAAAAAATTAACAATGTTTCTTTTTCTCCATATGAGATCACCCAGCACATAATTATTGATATCATATTTAATAATTTCATTTGAGGTTATTATTATAATATAAAAATTAAAAAAAAACTAAAAAAATGAGAAATTCAAAATAATTGATGGAAGACTAATAGTAACACTCTTAGAAAAAAACTTTTAAGTTAACCTAGAAAAAATCAGAATAAAATATAAATAAATCATAGGTTTTATAAATTGCACTAAAAAAATTAACAATGTTTCTTTTTCTCCATATGAGATCACCCTGCACATTGAAACCCAATTTGGAAAGATAATTAAAAATTAAAAATCAATTTTTAACTCATTTTCAATTCAGTAGTGATTTAGACTCCCTCAAACTTTAACCCCCACCACCCCGCACACACGTGGCGGGTGGTGATTGGAGGAGGAGAAAAAAAAGAAAAAGAAAAAGAAAAGGTGACCAATCAAAAAAGAAAGGGAGCCAAAAGGGAGTGGGGGAAAGAGGATCCCAATCTTTATTCTTTTCAATTACATCACGTCTCATATTTTTTACATGATTTTTCAAAAGAGATTAATAAATAAATAAATAAATAAATAAATTTTTAACAATCTTCTCAGAACACCACCGAATAAAATGAATCAAATACATGTAGCAAATACCCATTCGCTATTTTCATTAATAAATGCAATTAAAACAAGCTAAAGGAGTTTTGTATTAACGTAAAATAATTGATTGCATGAATCATAGAATTGATTTTAGCATCCACATCTAGCACAAACAATACTAAAGCAATTTAAATCCATAAAATTAATCCTAATTTTTGAAATGAAGAAAAACTTTGAAATCAATCTGAACTTCTCCTCTTACAAATTTCATCCTAATCTGCAAATCAAAACATAATTCTTAAAACCATTTTCTCATTCATTTTTTTTTTCCCCTTCTAAACTCCGAATGTTTTGAATAATCTAAATCATTCTCTCATAAAACTAAATATTAGAAATGTATTCTCAAATATCAAATAAACAACATTAAATGTACAGAAACATAATTTATTCAGGCCTATTTTGAGAAGTGGGTTATAATCCACTTCTCAAATTATAATCCACTTCATCTCTCACAAAAAAACTATTTATAAGCAGCTTTTTACCAAAGAGTTGATTATAATCATCTTCCCAAAATAGTGTTCAATATATGTATAAGAACCTTCTAGATCTAGAATAAAACACATACTCAATGCTTTAAAAGCTATTAACACCTATCCTGTATTATCATTATAGTAGGATTGGACATGCACGCAATGAGCAATTTATAAAAACTGGAAAAAAAAATTTGTTCAATGGTTCTCCCTTGATTAATTTCTGAAGAAACAATTAAGATGCTATCATATGATGGCATGAAAAGAAGAACAGGGGAAGACGAGGAAGAAGGGAAGACGAGGAAGAGTTAACGAGCAGCAAAGGAGAGAAAAAGAGAAGAAGCACCTAGCAACATAAAGGAGGAGAAGAGATATAGATATGTATCTCGGATTGGGTCTAAGTTGAACTGCAACTGTTTAAATTAGGGGCTCTTTCAACAAAGACATACTTGGGTTTCTTCAATTTTCTTCAAATTAGGGGTCATGAAGTCTGATGTTCAAATGTTGCAATGTATATGAGATTACTTTGATCAAATAATGCATATACCTGTGGCAACTTCATCTAATTCACATGTTTGAAATAGATTCATCACAGTATTTTAACCACAAAACAATATGAGGTCACTACTTCTAATCAACGGTAGAGCGTGTTTAAATAAGAGTACACAATCTATAAAATCATGACGAAAGTGTTCTAGTTTTTACATAGCAAATAAAATTAATTTTTTTGTCATGTCCCTGCAGTGTTCATATTTTTATTTTTTTCTTTTGATTTTAAAATCCGCGTCCGTGTCCCTTGTTTTTAGACAACACCCATCATCAACCAGCATCAGCCTCATCACTGGAACCCGTAATCATAACCATTTGTTGTCATTCATGCTGTCGACAACCACAGTCCCTCACCGTTGGTTTCTAGCTAGAAACTTGTCATCTTCTTTGTGTCTTGTCTTGCCAGAAGTTTGTTGCCATCAATTGTCATCTCATCGTTCACACAACTAGCAGAGACCTCCAACAGAATTGCTCAAAATTGCATTGAACACATCTGAGGAAGGTGTAAAAGTATATTTGACCTGACCCATTATAGCCTGATCCACTAACCCAACCAATCAACCTGCAACCAAACTACTTGACTCACTCCAAACCAATAACCCACAGCTCAAATCCTGTAACCTTTTTCTAAAACCAAAACACAGATTAACTCAGCAGCCCATATCTAACATCATGCCTATCCAGTCCATTTAACTCATATTAGGCCCAAACATCAAAGGAAGTCCAACAAGCTAAAAACCTAACATGTGATCCATCCAACCAACCAAAACGGAACATCAATCCTAACCAGCCAGCAACCAGTGCAGAAACTAACCAACAAGTTTTTACCAGGAAAAGATTGGTCCACCAGACCTCCAAATCTCTACAGCCATATGATGAAACAAAGTCCAGTAAAATTTGCAAGCCTAGGATGTATCCTTATGCACACAAAAGCTTCACTGTAATAAGCACTTTCAAAGCCGATGTCGTTGTATCTGCTCAACCCATAAAAGTCTGCCGTTCCACCTCGTGCGCGACTTTGACACAGCTGGAGAAAAATGATGGGGAATGAAAAGCATAAGAATAAAGGATTTATTTATTTAGAAAATTGAATTTGTTTAGGATTATTTTGGGTTACCTTTGTCTTAGAACATCATAATCAGTAATCTTCGTGTTGGTCTTAGAACATCATAATCATTAAACTTCGTGTTCGTCTTAGAACATAATCATCAATCTTCTTGTTTATTAATTTAAAATAAATTTTTTGTTGATAGTACCACTGAGTAAAATATTTAGCAAATTTAAACAAACTTAAACAATAGCATGATCAAAATGAAAGACTCCATATATAAAGGGACACTTACCAATCAATCCTATTAATTAGACTTATTTATCTATAGGCCCTAACTGATAAATTTATAATTGTAAATTTATTCATAAAAACAAGAGAGACTGATAAATTTATCAATAAAACTTCATGGGTAATAAGTCCCAAAAGTAAAACCTATTGGTAATTTACCCTAAATATACTTAGAACAAATATTTCCCTATTCAACTATATATAAATGTCACAAATTCTATATGATCATACTGATTGACTTTACAGTACTGAAATCAATCTAAAGTCAGTATTTCTCTACACTAAGTATCCATGTAAATAAAAAGTAAAAAAACAAAAAACGAAGACAATATAGTATAAGAGTAAGATTGCTTACACTTCTTTTTCTGCTCCCTTGTAAATCTGGGCCTTGATATTTCAGTTCCACTATCTTTTGCATTTTGAATCCCATCGCCTCAGCCACTATGTTATAAAAGGGTTTTCAGAGCTCAATGTTTCCTAAATCCAATAAAATCAATCTGTTCACTAAAACAAAATTGATTGAGAAGAAGAGCAAATGCAAAAAGATCCCAACTCTCTAGTTTGGCAATATATAAATATCCAACGCCCTAATTAGAAAGAAAACTCATCTTCAACCGTTATTTGCCCTTTCCCAGTAATCCAAGAGAGGAAGAGGCAATATCTGAATCAAATGCTACTCCAGTCCCACTCAAAAACTGAACCCTTTTTCCCCATTAAATTACTACATCCTTAATTTTTATCCTTCTCCAAATTTGGCATATAGTTCTCTTCTTCCACTTCCAATTACATTGGGCCATAACCCAAATTCTCCCACTTGAAGGGGTTAACTAAGTTAACGTTTGGGTGGCCTCGCATAAACAGGCAGACACATACACAAACAGCAGCAATGGCAAGTATTGAATGCATGTATGGCCGGTGAAGCAAGCCTTGTGAAACAGCTATCCTACTATTGTATCTTGTGGCCACAACTGCACAATTGGAACAAGATCTTTGCCCTCGCTTGAATTGGGACCTTTGCTGATGCTCCCAATTCACTCTCAAACATTGTTGCTCTATCTCATTTCCAATTGATACCGAAACTTGACCATTTTTCCTGTCAGCAAGCTTATGGGTCACCAGCCTGTTAGAAGAGTGGTTATTCCTCATCAAGGCATATGCATATGGAGACAGCCCATTTGCATCCAGGAGGGAGTTCCAGCAGTGCAACCCAATCTACATTAGAAGACAAAAGAGGGGGGAGGAAAAATAAACGATTTATAAAGAACACAAAATTGGAAAAATTGCTTGAAAGCATGTCATACAGAAGGTACAACTAAGAAAATGCCACTAAGTCACAAGCCAAAATAGTATCACATTGCTGACCCTTTCCCTTTTTTTTAGAAGAAAGGGATCGCAACACCACTGTTTTGAAACTGAGGCCTCATGAAGCCTTTAAAAATTAATACCCGTCATGTAGGGAGATTCACGAAGTTGAGTCAGCTGTCAGAGGCAGCTAAAGGCATCAATGTATAAAATCTAAAGAGGGTACTCAAGAGTATTTGAGTAAAGCAAAATACCTCCTGTGGATCACTTGTCAAAGCGTCAACGATATCATCTGAACTAGATGTACAAGCAGCTAGATGTAGAGGCGTAATACAGCCAGGTCCAACAAGATTTGGTGGGAAAATGTACTTGAAAGTATCATTACCACTAAGTACAGAATAATGAATGAGCAGTTCAACCATGTTCCTACACCTTCTTTTTACTGCTCTGTTCAAGAGGCAAATCTCTGAGAGAATCTCCAATGACTCTCTTGATGGCTCCCCCCTATCTAAATCTCTTTGTAGTAGCATGTCTAGGAGGGTTCTGACCAAAGCACAGAAGTCCCTTTCAACTGTGAATATGAATAGAAATTTGAACCGAGTAAGTGTATAATCAGGAACCTCAATTGTGGAAGAGTTTCTCTTCCTTTGGAATAACCATCCCAGCTCATTTAAGAAATGAAGGACTTCCTCCTTTGATCCGGGCCGTCCAAAATTGCAAATCTGGTTCTCTGAAATTGTATCATGTATTTTTGCAGCTTCATCCAATTCAGACTCAAGGAGTCTCAATTCTTGACAGATGTTAGCATCTGCTATTATTACAGGGAAACTGGTGCCTTTGAAACCATTCTCGACCTGTTGATACCATTAACAGATTTTACAATTTCAGACTTACTCAAATTTTCTAAACTTTCACACTCAATGTAAAATGGATCGGTTGCATTCAAAGCGCTACCTCGATGAAACAGCGACCTAGCACAGCAGGACTCACCCCATTAATTTTAAAACGGACCAAGCTTCTCTCATCATATATGGTTTCCTGACAGGCTGATCCCGGCACTTCCTTTGATAAGTAACCATGTGTGCAGTGAATCCTGCACAACAATATAATTTAAATTCTGAAAAGAAAGAGCATAAATGAAAATGGAACAACTATTCTTGCAAAAGAATGCAGTCTACATACTTGGTGCCAGGAATATTCAGATTTCGACCCCTCAAAAAAAGAGAGGTTTCTTGCCCACCCACAACTGCCAAAGGGGACACTGATATTAATTCTGGAGGACGCCATGCTGTCCAGGATTTGCAGAGGCGAATCTTTCCTGAAGATTGATAACACAGATCAAGCAAGTTGTAACAACGAGGTAATGATAAATAGCAGTTTCTACTGCAAGAATGACAAACTTGAGCAAAACCATATTTTTCTTACTTTTGGCTTATCTGGATTGTATAATGTAGTGCCTAAATAACCTACAGAAAACCTTTGATGCATATTTTATCACTACTCACCATCTTTATGACATGCTAACTGCCTGCCAGTATGAACTAAAAACCTTCCATTTCTCCAAAAGTCAGTAGCAGAATCCCAAACCAAAGAATTGACATGCTGAAGAAGGTTTCCTTCAAGCTGAAAACCACCCACCCAGCCAATCGTCAGCACAAAATCCACACAAGAAAACAAAGTTAATGTTACAACAGTTCACTCACTTGCTCCCAAGAAGAAGACGACATTGATATGTAAATGGATAGAACCACACAACCAGGCCTAATGTAACTCTCCATTTCTGATGGACTGTGAGACAGCCAATTGTAAACCTAAAAAGAGAGGCAGCAAGAATTATAGGTGTTTATATCAATCAGAATGAGAACATTAAAAAGTTTCAGACAGCCAAGAACTCTAACCTGTGTTCGCAGTGTTCCTGGTAACTGACTGGGATCCTTGCCAAATAGTTTGAAAATTATTCTTCCAGTGCGATCCTAAAGACATATCATACATTCATTTCAAACCCATGACAGAGAAACAAAATAAAGCTAACCAAAGTATAAAAATGGAAAACCAAAGAATCAGACAACTCGAAAGGTACAAGTACTAACTACCTGAGCTTCAGAATTCAAACTAGAAGGTGAATGATCAGACCCAGATGAGGACGTGTACCCTGCTTGGTATGGCAAGGTTTGAAATGAACCACTATCAGCACCTCTGTTCGACCCTCCAAAAAGCTCAAGAGATGTAACACAACCATGAGCTGCACTAATTTCAACATTTTCCTTAACTTCTTGAATGGCTGAGATCCTTTCCAGCTCAGTTTCTCTTGTGGTCTGCCTTGGAAACAGTTTTTGCACAACAGATGGAGAAGATGAAGGTGATGTCTCCTCCATGGGATTACTGCTGCCAGAAGAGAAGTATTTTCTTGCAGATGTCAGTTTTGGCAGGCTATCACCTTCAGGTGAGGAACTAAAGAGCTGTAAAGGTAAGTTTGCTCTAATTTCTTGAACTTGACAATCTGAATCTTCAACAGGGTACTGGTAACTTGTATTACTACTCTCCCCTCCAACTGAAGGAAACTCAAAAGCTGTTCCCCTTTGCATATAAAGACTTAATGCTTGCTCCAGACAGGCCAGTTTAGTTTTATCTGCTTCAACACCCTGGCTGCTTCTTTGAGATAGAATTGCAAGTGCATCAGGAGTAGATGCTGCCAGAGTGGCTGACAAAACAGCAAGCAAGTCCTTGGTTGATGCAGAAGACATGTTTCTGTTCAATTTGTTCTGATAATCTGAAAATGATTGTTCAGGAACAGTGCTAGTTAAACTTTCTGACACTGGTAACTTTGTTTCAAAGTCCACCGGCAAAGGTAACAAATTCATCTTACTAAGAATCTGAATGAGCTGGTCTTTGTTAGGTACCGAAGAGCAATTAGGGCTGTTGACCTCTTCATTCCCTGGGTTCAAAATATATGTACTTTAATAGTAAGAGAAGGAGAGAGATGGAGAGAGATGAAAATCAATCCAGCTTTCCAACTCTTTTACCTTGTGCACGAGCTAAAACTGTTAGCAAATTAACAATATCCAAATCTCCATTGCCAGCGTTATCATGGCTTCCAGGTAGTAACATCCGCGAGGAAACATCCTCTGTCTGAGTTTTCCTCCTTCGCCGGCTGTGCCCAGCAAGTCTATGCCCACAACTTCGCTTTCCCTCATCAAACTCAGAAAGATGATGAAACCTAACAAAAGCCAATGAAGCATTTCATGCTGGTTCGAACAGGACAAAGCAAAATAACACATCATTTTGAAGATATAATAATAAGTGGTACTGGCAGTTATAGAAGTAGTATGAGAAAGGGGAGGGCAAACTTCTAATTCTAACAAACACATTTCAATTCATCTAAACAAACTAAACTACACTTTGAAGTAGAAGTCTAGAACAAAGAAAGAAGCATCCAAGAACACAAACCAACAATCAATTAGAATATGATATCAACTTTAAATTGAGGAAGATTGAATAACTTAGATTGTCAACCTGCTGCACTGCTGACAGAACCTTTGTATCTGTTTTCCCACTAAGGCTGTACTTGATTTGCTGTGAATCTCACAAACTTTATGTCGCCGGTGATAGTCTTTAGCCTTTGAAAGATCTTCCCTGCAGTTATCAACCTGACACACGGGATAGCTGCCGTTGCCGCTGCCACCGCCACCAGGAGATCCAGATCGGACTCTTTTATTGGGCCTTGACACGCACTCCTGCAATGAATTCGAGCTGCCGCCTAGCTGCAACTGAAGGATTTCATTGTCTTGGTCCACAGGGTTTTTCTCCAGTAGTGTAGAAATCCCGCTACTTTCCCTGCCAATTTTATGTTGCTCAGACTGGATCAATTGTGAAGTACCAAGATGCAATACATCTGATTCCAAAGGTTTGGCAGCGAATCTCACACAGTCCCAATCCCAGTCCTTGGGTTTCCAGATGTTACCAGGGATTTGAAACCCAGAAGCCAACTGTTGCTGCACCTGAAAAGATAAATTACGCTTCTTTGCCATGGGATTGGGATGTCCCTCACAGAATTGAGCAGGCAGAGGTTGGTGGATAAATATTGACGGGGAGATTTGTGCACCTACCTCTTCCATCCACAAAGGCTATATGTCTGGGATAAAAAATAAATTAGAACTTGGCATCATCTGGATTCTGATCAATATTATAGAATTTGCTATATATATAAGGTAAATATAATTTGTTCAAAAGCTAATGGAGAAGTACCAATAAGACACAGAGATAATAATAACAATAAATAATAGAAAGAATTAGTGAAAATATATCAAGAAGACCAAAAAAAACAAGTTGAGCATCTCCAATCTTATCATAATATTCAAATTTGATGAAAAAATGGCATAAAGTGTGCTCCAACAATTTCATCAAATCTGTATCAAGTAAAGAGATAGGCAATTTTTTCATCAAATCAAGGATGACTCCACTGAATTTCCGACGTTCATATTTTTACTCAGATTTGATGAAATTTTAAGAAGAGTAATGATGGGAGATGGTTTTCTTTCATTTAAAATGGTTAAAATAGAATTTTAGGTTCGGAATTTTTAGAAAATATTAGAGAGAGAGAGAGAGAGAGGATTAGAGTTAGTTGTAACATACGAACACTAGCCTAGCCTAGCCTAGCCTCTTAAGATTGTGAAGGTGGTTTCGGGGAAAGGAGATGAGAGATGCAGCATACAGATACATACATATATACATAGAAGAAGCAAAAATGTCTGAATGATTTATTTGAAATGAAAACGATTCCAAACGAACCAAAACAAATGTTTGAACTTCCGAAACGCAACAAACATATATATACACAATGGGAACGAATACTCACTACTGAATAATGGAATAACTTTGTTCAAGTACCTTCGACTTCACGGGTTTATATATTCCATCAACAACAACAACAACAACGCCTACTTTCTTTGCCCAAATTTTGTTCACAAGGAAAGAATCAAAGGCTACTGTTTCTTCTTCTTCTTCTTCTTCTTCTTCTTCTTTTCTGCTGAGACCTCTCAGTGCTGCTGAGCTGACACCCAACCCATGAACAGGAACAGGACATCACACGCTCTGTTTGCTTGGAAGATCTGGGAACAGATTTGAAATGGAAAAATAAAAATAAAAATGTGTTAAATTAAGTGGTATGTAAGTGTATTTCATTTAAATTTTGTTTATTTTTATTTTTTAGTTTTTAGATAAATTATAAATGTATTTTTGGAGATTTGTTTAAAATATAAACGAACAAATACTACTTGCTACTGTTTTTTTTTTTCATTCAACTTTAGGTTTGGCAAAAACCAACCAGTAAATCCCAATTTGGGGTTTAAAAAGTGGGTTGGTAGGGGAACCAAATGGCTAGTATTTGTAAGCAACTCTAACAAAGCTCTCTATTTTTTACTAATTAAAATATGAAAAAAATATATTTTTTATTTTATTTAATTACTTTTGATAATACAGTTACTACACAACGGGTTCCAGGTGGAATGGGTCGGATTAATCCACGCTTCTTCAACCGATAATTGAGTGTTTAAGCCCACCAGAGGACCTGCACACAAGTTCAACAGGGGAACGGAGAGTCCCCCAGCGAACCTTCTGACGAGCAAGTTAGAGAGAGAGGTGGAATGTGGAGATATGAATTGGAGATAGAAAACTTAACCTTCTTCTTGTCTTCAACGTCTGCTTATATCCTTTGGTAATCATTTCGCCGTCCCTTCCGACCTGCCACCTTGGCCGAAAGTCTATGATGTAGCTTACCTTGTTCAGGGTGAGGGGGTGCTGTTCCGACGGAAAGGTGTTGTCGTAATAAATGCTGTGATGGACTGCATTAATAATGATGAGCAGTGGCAATAACTTTGCAGATCTTTGTCTGCTGATGTGGCTTGTCCTTTACCTGCCACGTGTCTGAATATCATTGGTTCTTCGTGCCATGTTGGCTTCCAGCTGTTCAGGATCTCATCAGTTGGGTTATGTGTTGGGCTCTAAGTGATGGGCTTGGGTTGTTCATAGTGGGCTATGACCTTTGTGGGCCTAACCACGTCAGTAGTCCCCCATTTCCAAGTGCAGCTTTAGCCCAACGAAGGGAATATTAATGGAGAAGATGAGGATGACCGACCGCGAAGTGTGGCTGAGTGGAAGGGCCGACCATGAGGAAGGCCAACCGCGAAGGGTGGCCGAGTAGAAGGGCCGACCATGAGGAGGGCCGACCGCGAAGGGTGGCCGAGTGGGAGGGCCGACCATAAGGAGGACCGACCGCGAAGGGTGGCTGAGTAGGAGGGCCGACCATGAGGAGGACCGACTGCGAAGGGTGGCCGAGTGGAAGGACCAACCATGATGAGGACCGACCGCGAAGGGTGGCCGAGTGGGAAGGCCGACCATGAGGAGGACCGACCGTGAAGGTTGAGGTGGGGGGCGCGGGGCCCAAGAGGCGGCGTGTCACGTGATGACTTGAAGTGGAAAAGACGGGGTAAGGGGGGGTGACAGTGAATCGTGATCGTACACGTGGCAGCATCTCGTGGGGAGGGAGATTAGGCGTTAGGCCAAAAATGAAATGATAGGTCATGATGGGTGTTGAAAAGACAGTTTTGGCGGATGTTTTGAAAATTTTTCAAACTGGCGAAAATTAATTGTGACCCTTGGAATACGGGCAAGCCTTGGGCTTTTGGTATTATTCGATTTACCTACTTCTTTGCAAAAAATCAAAACATTCCAAGTATTAACTCCTTTGTTGCTGACGATACACCTCTGCGACATTTTTTGAATTTCCTTGAGCCCGCATCCGAAGCTATTCGTAAACACACCACAGAGATGGCCCAAGAAGAAGCTAGAATCGCCAGGGTTGATCCACTTGGGAATGACGATGCGGTGGAGTTGGCGGAGCAGTACAGGGTGGAGAGGCAAATAGAGAGAGTAGGGGAGCCGGCGGTACGATCTCATTCTTCCACCATGATGGCGGCCCCAACGCCGATAAGCCAGGCGGAGCCAGATCATTGGCATACAAAGGCTGATAAGTCGATCATTACCGCGAAAGAGCTGGAGAGGATGCGGGAGAAGTACCAGATCCCCGCAGAGATAGAGTTGAAACTGCCGGAATCAAAGGAGAGGGCGTCTGATGCTCGACCGGGGGAGTTCGCCCTATACGAGGAGGCGCTGAAGGGAGGGCTAAGGCTGTCCCTCCCCCGGATAGTGGTGAATGTACTGAACCAGTTGGAGGTAGCCCTAGGCCAGCTAATGCCCAACACGTGGAAGATCTTGCTGGCTTGTGCGAGTGCGTGGCCGAAGGCGAACGAGGGGGCTAAAATGACAGTGGACGAGTTTTTTGCGTGCTACAAGGCGTCAGGGCAGCAAGAGACTTGGGTTACCCTACAGGCAACAGCAGGGAAGGGGTTGGTGGAGGGGCTGTCGTCGTCGATCAAGGGGTGGAGGCCGCGGTGCTTTTATGTGTCCGCCAATGGAGGGGTTGGGGTGCATACAGTTTGGAAAGTGCCTACCAAATCGATAGAGCCAAGACTGGAGACAACAGCGGAGGAGAGGGTGAAGAGGGTGAAGGAATGGCGGGAGAAGGAGGGGGCCAAGTGGGACAAGCTTGTCCAGCCGTCAGCCTTGTATGCGGCAGGGTTGGGTCCTCAACCGAACAGTGGAGACCTTGACCGGGTGGAATTAGAGACGAGAAGGAAGGCACAAGAGGCGAAAGATAGGACCATCCTCGCCCAAGCTAGTAAGTTCAATGAGGCACAGGAAGACTGACCGCATAAGCCGATCACGCGGGAGAGGATCCGACCGCGCCCAAAATCACTGGAGGAAAAAGACTTGGGTGAATCTGAGCCACGACCGCCCCAATTGATCCTTTGAAGCAGAGGGCCAAGGAGATGGGCAGTGTGGGGAAGAAGAAAAGAAAGGTGAGGAGGGGTGAGGGGGAGCCTGCCTTGAAAATGATGAGGGAAGTGATGCCAGAAGAGACCAGCGTGGCCAAGGAGGCAGAGAAGGGGGGAGGCCCCAGGAGGGGTGGTTGCCACAAGAATGGTAGAGGTCGCCTCAGAGGTCGTGGAGGTCGTTCCAGTAGTAGTGGAGATCGCCCAAGAAGTTCAAGTAGAGGGTGGGGCAACTGGCCCTGATCCAAGGATAGAGGAACAGCCCCAGAGGGGTCCTGCGCCCCAAGGAGGGGGGGTCAGGCTGATGACTGCTATCTACCACGCCCGTGCGGTGTCTGGACGGCTAGAGGGAGAAGAAGGCCCAGCCAGGGCAGCTGCAGATCGCCTTGTGGGGATAGTGGATGATGCAACCGTTCGCTCGGTGGCCAGGTTCAATGAGGCTGAGCTACTAAGGGGGTTATGCTCTGCCCAAATGGAGATAACCACCTTAGTTGGGGCTCTGCTGAGAAAGGCGGCGGCTGCAAAGGTCAAGTCGGATGAGGCCAAGGCTCAACTTGCAAACTTCACAAGGGAGAGTGCAGAGTGGAAAAAGGCTGCGCGAAGCGCGTGCTCCAGAGGTTGGCAGGAAGCTGAAAAAGCTAAAAAGATGCAAGTGTTGGCCATTGTTCACTGTAATGTTGCCGACCGAGCCCAAGCTAAGCTGATCGCGGTCAAGTTGGAGCTAGAAGACGAACGCCACCAGGTTGTGTCGCTCGAGTTCTAGCTGGCTGGCGAGCAGAAGAAGCTGGGGGAGGCTCAAAAGGCCTGCGCGGTCTCCATTGAGCGGCATGAAGAGCCTATGACCAGCAATGAAGAACTACACACCCAGCAAATCAAAGAAAATGATAAAGCAAACGTGAAGATTGCTGGGCTGCAGAAGGAGTTGGAAGACGAGCATGCTAAGGCAATGGAGGAGAGGGCGAACCTGCAGAAGGAATTAGAGGAAGAGAGTGTCAAGGCGGCCTCTGAAAAGGTGAGCCTGCAGAAGGAGTTAGAGGAAGAGAGGACCAAGGCAGCCTCTGAAAGGGCAGCATACCCCAATCTGTATGTCGTAGCAATAGAACAATTTAAGGGGTCTGCTGAATTTCAGATGGCGATCGATGCCGTGGTCGCCAGCAGCATGGCGAGGGAGGTGTCTGGGGGGGCGGGCTCGTCGGGAACGACCGCTGGAGGCAGGACTGAGGCGGAAGTTATCGAGAGCTTCCAGTGGTCAGACTTCTATAAGCACGAAATGGCTAATTTCTGGGACAGTGGCTGGAAAATGTTCAAACGTAAAGCTGAAGAGCTGTTCTCAGGCTTAGACCTCAATAGTGTAAAAATTGACGAAGACGATGTGGCCCAGACCCCCTTGGATGAGGGTATCGAAGAAGAAGACCTCGTTTCCAGTGAGGAGGAATGATTTAGAGTGAACAAAATTTGTACAGAGTTGTGTTTGTGTGTTTGTTTTTTTTTTTTTTTTTTTTTTTTTTGGATTGCTATAAAGAACGTATGTACAAGTTTTGTGAATAAATAAAATTTGAGTTGTGTTTTCAGTCCATTATTTTTGCTTGTGCATCTGAAATGTATAAATTATTGTGAAGTGTAAACTGTAAGAAAAACTCAATGTAAAGTGAATTTTAACTTGTAAGAAAAATTCAACGCAGAGTGAGAGTGAAAAACCTCAATGCAGAGTGAATTTTAACTTGCAAGAAAAATTCAACGCAGAGTGAGAGTGAGAAAACTCAATACAGAGTGAATTTTAACTTGTAAGAAAAAATTCAATGCAGAGTGAAAGTGAGAAAACTCAATGCATAGTGAATTTTAACTTGTAAGAAAAAATTCAATACAGAGTAAAAGTGAGAAAACTCAATCCAGTGTGAATTTTAACTTGTAAGAAAAATTCAATGCTGAGTGAAAGTGAGAAAACATGGCCACTATGCTTATGATCATGAAGTCGTAATGGCGACTTCGGCCTGGCTGGGGCTTTAAGTGACTTAGTCTGGCCGAGCTTTTCATGCTCAGTTTGGCTGAGGCTTTTTGTAACTCAGTCTGGCCGAGCTCTTCATGCTTAGTCTGGCTGAGGCTTTTTATACTCAGTCTGGCTGAGGCTTTTTGTGGCTCGGTCTAGCCGAGCTCTTCATGCTCAGTCTGGCTGAGGCTTTTTGTGGCTCGATCTAGCCGAGCTCTTCATGCTCAGTCTGGCTGGGCTTTTTGTGACTCGGTCTGGCCGATCTCTTCATGCTCAGTCTGGCTGAGGCTTTTTGTACTTAGTCTGGCTGAGACTTTTTGTGACTCAGTCTGGCCAAGCTTTTCATGCTCAGTTTGGCTGAGGCTTTTTGTGACTCAGTCTAGCCGAGCTCTTCATGCTCAGTCTAGCTGAGGCTTTTTATGTTCAGTCTAGCTGAGGCTTTTTGTGGCTCGGTCTGGCCGAGCTTTTCATGCTCAGTCTGGCTGAGGCTTTTTATGCTCAGTCTGGCTGAGGCTTTTTGTGACTCGATCTGGCCGAGCTCTTCATGCTCAGTCTGGCTGAGGCTGTAATCAAAGCGTTATTGGAATACCACAGATAGTTGAGATACAAAGTGTAGCCCGGGGGGTCACAAATGTATACTATATGAGGAGAAAATGAGAACATAGATTGTCTAAAAGAAAATACAACATTTTGGACGATACAAAAATATAACTTTTATTGAAACTAGCGCTTCAAATGTTCAGCGTTCTAAGGGTGGAGGAGGTCTCGACCTTCCATGTCCTGAAGTCGGTAAGTGCCCGGTCGTGGTCTGGCTTTCACAACGTAAGGTCCCTCCCATTTGGCTGCCAGTTTGCCTTCAGTCAGATTTTTAGTGGCAAGAGTTACTTCTCGCAAAACAAGGTCCCCTACGGCGACCTCCCTTGGTCGGACTCTGTGGTTGTAATGTGTTTTCATTTTCTGTTGGTAGGAGGCCAGTTTGACAGCAACAGTTTCTCTGAGTTCTTCGATTAGGTCAAGGTCAGCCCGATGGAGCTCCTTGGCTAGTTCTGGGTTCGGATGTAAAACCCTTGGGGTAGGTAGACCGACTTGTACTGGGATGACCGCCTCAGCGCCGTATGTTAAGCGAAAGGGGGTCTCCCCAGTGGGAGTCCAAGCGGTAGTACAGTAAGCCCAAAGTGCATTCGGTAATTCCTCAGCCCAAAGTCCTTTAGCAGCTTCTAGCTTAGTTTTGATGATCTTCAGAAGAGAACGGTTGGTAACCTCAACTTGGCCATTGGCTTGGGGATAACCTGGGGAGGAGAAACAGGGTTGGATCTGGAGGTCTGCACAGAACTTCCTGTACTTGGCGTTGTCAAATTGTTTGTCGTTGTCGGAGACGATGGCTTGAGGGATGCCAAACCAGCATACGATCGACTGCCAGATGAATTTGGTTGTGTTCCGTTCGGTGATAGTGGCAAGGGGTTCTGCCTCTACCCACTTGGTGAAGTAATCAATGGCGACAATCGCGAACTTGGTCTGGCCTCGGCCGGTGGGAAATGGTCCAACTAAGTCGATCCCCCATTTGGCGAACGGATAGGGAGTGTAGAGTGTGATCAGCTCAGTAGGAGGAGCATGAGAGATGTTGGCAAAGCGTTGACATTTATCACATTTGAGCACGAAGTCGATCGCATCTTGGTTGAGGGTAGGCCAGAAATAACCAGTGCGAAGTATTTAATGGGCTAGGGACCGGCCGCCTGAATGATTACTGCAGATACCCTCATGGATTTCTCGCATCATGTAGGTTGCTTGAGCTGGCCTGAGGCATCGTAGGTACGGGCGTAAAAAACCACGTTTGTACAAGACACCACTGACGAGGATGTAATTGGACGATCGGGACTTACTTTGGTGGCTTGCTGTTGGTCATTTGGAAGTTCCCCCGTTGTCAAAAATAGAGAGATGTCCGACGCCCAAGGGATGGGCTCATTCTGGAGGAACTGTACTTCTTGCTGATCAGGAGAAATGGCAAGGTGGGCTAGGTACTTGAGACGAACACCATGACTGAGGTCGGACTGGTCTGTAGAAGCCAACTGAGCCATCTCGTCTGCCTTTGAGTTTTCCGCCCGAAGAATATGCTGGATGTGGAAAGTATTAAAGAGGCGAACAAGGGGAAGGGCAATATCCCTGTAAGCCCGCATTGTATCCTCCTTTGCATCAAATTCCCCCGTAATTTGTCCGACAATGAGCTGGGAGTTGCTGAACACCCGGATGTGGCTGACACCAATGTCTCTGGTTAGGTGGAGCCCTGCTATCAATGCCTCATATTCGGCCTCATTGTTACTGGCATCGAACAAGAAACGGAGAGCACATTTGAAATAACCACCCTCAGGGGCGGTGAAGATGAGGCCAGCCCCACTGCCTTCTCTACTAGATGATCCGTTGACATTGAGAGTCCAAGAATGAGGGTCCTTTGGCTCGGTAGGGGTTGGTGGGGGTGGAGTGGCCGTGGTTGGGGTAGGATTAGTGAACTCCAGGATGAAATCGGCGACAGCCTGCCCTTTAATTACTGTTCGAGATCGGTAGGAGATGTCAAACTGGCTGAGTTTCACCGACCATTGCATGAGTCTACCAGAGAGCTCTGGTTGCTTCATTACCTTCTTCAAAGGTTGGTCGGTGAGGACCACTATGGACTGGGCTTGAAAGTAAAGACGGAGTCGTCTAGAGGCGGTAACCAAGGCCAAGGACAATTTTTCTAACAGTGGGTAATTTTGCTCGGCGCCCCGAGGGCCCGATTGATGTAGTAGACCGGCCGTTGAATAGAGTTGTCTTCCCTGATAAGAGCTGCACTGACTGCGGTACTTGAAACGGCTAAGTAGAGGAAGAGGGGTTCGCCAGTGATTGCCTGAGAAATGAGGGGGGGTTGGCCATGCACTGCTTCAACTGTTGAAAGACCTCTTCGGACTCGGTCATCCATTCAAAAGTTTGCCGAAGAACTTTGAAGAAGGAGAGGCACGTATCCGTCGTGCGAGAAATGAAGCGGTTGAGAGCGGCAACTCGGCCAGTGAGTCTCTGAACTTCCTTAACCGTTCTGGGTGACTGCATTTCAATCAAGGCCTTGATCTTTTCAGGGTTAGCTTCAATGCCCCGCTGACTGACCATGAAACCCAAGAACTTCCCAGATACTACGCCGAAGGCGCACTTCTCCGGGTTGAGCTTCATTTGGTACTTCCGTAGGGTGGCGAAGGACTCTCGCAGGTCGGTCAGATAGTCAGCGGAGAGTTTGCTCTTGACTAGCATGTCATCAACATATACTTCCATGTTTCGACCGATCTGGTGATGAAAAACGGCGTTGACCAACCGTTGGTAGGTGGCCCCAGCATTTTTTAGTCCAAATGGCATCATTTGGTAATGGTAGGTGCCTCGGTCGGTAATGAAGGAGGTGTGTTCCCGATCGGATGGGTGCATCAGAATTTAGTTATACCCAGAGAAGGCATCCATGAAGCTGAGCATTTGGTGATCGGCTGTGGCGTCGACCAGCAGATCTATACGGGGGAGAGGATAACTGTCTTTGGGGCAAGCTCGGTTGAGGTCTGAGTAGTCGACAAAGAGTCGCCATTTACCATTGTTCTTGCGGACCAGGACCACGTTTGACAACCATCTAGGGTAGTCCACGTTTTTGATGAATTGTGCCTCAAGGAGCTTGTCGACCTCTGCAGCAATGAGTGTATTGCGCTCCGGATGGAAAATGCGCTGCTTCTGGCGGTAAGGTCGGAAATGGGGTTCAATGCTGAGGCGATGGGTTATGAATGAGGGGTCAATGCCCGACATGTTTAAGTGGGTCCAAGCGAATACATCGTTGTGCTCAATCAGGAGGGCAGTAAGGTCGGCCTTTGCTTGGGGAGACAGTTGGCTGCCAATTTTGGCGGTTTTCGTCGGGTTGGTAGGGTCGATGGGGACCTCAACGAGCTCCTCCACAGGCTCCCCTTTGACCAGCTCGTCCTCATCCCGGATGTCAAGTCCTTCAATGATCATGGCTTCCTTCAGCTTGACTTCTTTTAGTGAGGCGACATAGTATTCCTTGGCCACGGTCTGCTCTCCCCGTACCGTCCCGACCCCCAGATCGGTGGGAAACTTAACGGCAAGGTGATAAGTTGATGTGATAGCTTGGAAGGCATTTAGGACAGTGCGGCCAAGGATGATGTTGTAGGTGGATGGGCAGTCGACAATAAGGAAGGTGAGCAACTTTGTGATGGGAAGATCGATGGAGCCGATGGAGGTGACCTGGTCGCCAGTGAAACCGACCAAAGGGGTTTGGAGATGAGACATTTCTCTCCAATTTTGAGTTGGTGAAAGCAATTGAGAAAGATGATGTTTGAAGAACTGTCGTTGTCGATGAGAACTCGTCTGGCCTTGTAGTTAGAGAGAAGGGCAGAAATGACGAGGAGGTAATGGATGCCTGTATAGTCGGCGTCCATGAAGGTGATAGGCTCGGTCCACTGCTTGGGCTGTTTGGAGGGTCGATCGACCGTGGCAACGGCTTTGTCTGAGCCCTGCCTTATTTTCCTGAGTTCTGCCCTCTGAGCCGGACGGGATGGTGCCTCGCAAGCAAGGCCGCCTGAAATGACTCTGATTTCTCCAACAGGTGGGGGGGTTGCCTGGCGGCCGAGGTTGCTGTGGAGGGCGATCATAGCCTTGGTTAGGTTGGGCTGGCTGCCGGGGGGGTGCGCCGGCAGTTGTTTCTGAGGGGTTCAGTTCTCTGCCTCTGCTGAGGGCAGGTGTCCGTGAACCGGCTAAGACGTCCCTGGCGTATGAGGGTCTCGACCTGATCTTTGAGGTTAACGCACTCATCGGTGTTATGGCCATGGTCCTGGTGAAAGTGACAATATTTGGACTGGTCTTTCCGATTGGAAGGGGTTCGTGAAGGTTGGGGCCATTTAAGGGGGTAGTCCCGCTGGATCTGATTGAGGACTTGTTCTATGGGGGAATTAAGGGGTGTGTACCGCTCGAACCGACTAGGCGGTCGGGCTGGTGCCGACCGGTCAACTCGGGGGGGTCAATCGGTATAGTGTGGTGTTTGGCTATTATACTGGGTGTTTCTTGGTTCTAAGTCTTTTCTCTTTCCTTTGGGGGTCAGGTTTTGGTTATTGGTTCTTGCCGGGCAGCTAAGGAATACTCAACATTCATGTATTTTGGGGCTTTGGAGAGTAGGGCTGCCATGGAGGTCGGGGGGTTTTTAGAGAGGGAGAACAGGAAGTCGGACGACCACAGACCGGTCATGAAAGCAGTGAGGATGACCTTGTCATCATTTTCTGCTACTTGCAGGGCCTCGGTGTTGAAGCAGGTAACAAAACTACGTAGTGACTCCCCCTCGGTCTGTCGAATGTTGAGGAGTTGGGTTGCCGGGCGTCGTTGGCACTAGGCTCCAATAAAATGGCTGAGGAAGGAGTCACTGAGATGCTGGAAAGTGGAGACAGAGTTTGCTGGTAACTGGCTAAACCATAGCTGAACTGACCCCTTTAGTGTCACAGGAAAAGCTCGACACATGATCTCGTTAGGGAATGCATGGAGGATCATGAGGGTTCTGTAGGTCTCCAGATGGTCGACTGGGTCCGTCGTGCCGTCAAAAGAGTCGATGGTGGGCATCTTGAACTTTGGGGGTAGAGGTTTGTCGCAGATGGAGGAGACAAATGGTGAGTTTGCTGTGGTAGAGGGTTTATGCTGGATGTTCTGCATGACCCCTTGGAGTTGGAGCTTCATGGCTCGGAGTTCCGCGTCTCAGAGAGAGATGTGGTCACCTTCGAAGAGGCTGGACGCTGCTGGCCTCTCCTTCAAGGATTGGTGGCGGGATCGATGGTTGTGGGCCCCGGGGTGGTAGGTTTATACCTGGGGGAGGGGGTTGCAAGCCTTCTCTGTTGGGCGGATTAGGTTGCGGGATAATGTGGCTCGGGGCTTGTTCGTAGTTTGGAGGAATATCGGGAGGTAGTGAAGGGAGCATAGGAAGGTTTCTTTGGAGTAGGGCATTGATCAGGGCTTGGTTTTGTTCGGCCATGCGGTTAATGCTGTTGGTAAGCTCGATGAAATATTGTGGTGGGTCGTTTGGATTGGGAGGGTCGGCTTGGTGGTCCGCAGCATTTTGGTGAGAAGCCATGGATCTAGTCGTAACCATACACTTCGATGGGTAGCGAGAAAGGGTTATTGGAACGGGGCCTCTAGCAACAGTGAACACAACTGGCGCGAGAAGCAAAGCCTTTCCCACAGATGGCGCCAACTGATAATACAATTACTACACAACGGGTCCTAGGTGGAATGGGTCGGACTAATCCACGCTTCTTCAACCGGTAACTGAGTGTTTAAGCCCACCAGAGGACCTGCACACAAGTTCAACAGGGGAACGGGGAGTCCCCCAGCGAACCCTCCAACGAGCAAGTTAGAGAGAGAAGTGGAATGTGGAGATATGAATTGGAGATAGAAAACTTAACCTTCTTCTTGTCTTCAACGTCTGCTTATATCCTTTGGTAATCATTTCACCATCCCTTCCGACTTGCCACCTTGGCCGAAAGTCTATGCTGTAGCTTATCTTGTTCAGGGTGAGAGGGTGTTGTTCCGACGGAGAGGTGTTGTCGTAATAAATGCTGTGATGGACTGCATTAATGGCGATGTGCAGTGGCAATAATTTTGCAGATCTTTGTCTGCTGATGTGGCTTGTCCTTTACCTGCCACGTGTTTGAATATCATTGGTTCTTTGTGCCATGTTGGCTTCTAGCTGTTTAGGATCTCATCAGTTGGGTTATGTGTTGGGCTCTAAATGATGAGCTTGGTTTGTTCATAGTGGGCTATGACCTTTGTGGGCCTAATCACGTCAACTTTAATTATTATGTTCTTTAATCACACTCTTTATTTTAGCTAATCATTCAAACTAATTTAATTAATTTTTAAAATAAAAAATACTAATTGTTGATATTTTACTAATATAAATTTGGAATAATAATAAATTTACCCATACAAGCATACAAAACATGTAAAATGAGAAGGAAAAAAATTACAAAATACAAAATAAGTTATTCCATAATTCATCAAACAGAATTGAAAGAATATATAAAATTGCTATATACACATATACATATATAAAATATATAAAATCTCAAATCCAAGATATAAATATACAAAAATCCAAAACATCTACATACATATTTGTTTGGAGAGCCTATGAGGCTCTTTAATTGTAGCTAGCAAAAAGATAAGATGGTAAAGTAACTAGCTCAATAGCCAGCGCATTGGAGCTCAAAATTAGAATTACATTGACTAAAATGCCAAACAAACCTTTTTTAACTATCCCCTTGAAGATGCTTTTGATTAAATAAACTAAATTGTTGTTTCAATTCGTTAAGTAGTCTAAAAATATTGTAAAATATTTTTTAAAATTAAAAGAAAGAAAATGAAAAATTAATTCAAATGATTTATTTTTTAATTAACTGTTCAGTTTATAATAAAATTTAAATGCAAAAATAATTAAAATTTTTATTTTACTTTTTACACGAAAAGTATTTGAGAGAATTTTTTCTTTCAAGGAAACAATTATAGTGGAGCCCATACAGAAAAATAAAATGATTTTTTTTATTTTCCTTTCAATTTTTGTCAATTATTGCAACACAGTTATTGCCCCTCACGGAATGCACACTATATTTAAAAATTAATTATTCAAATATTTATCGTTGAACAGGTTTTATTTAAATAATTAATTTTTATTTATAAAATTGATATTCAAACTACAAAATAATATGAACTAAGAATATTTGTAGTGTCCAATAAGTGCCATGTGACATGTCACACAAGAAAAATATTTTCAAAAAAAATAAAACATATGACACCTTTTACTATTTTTACTATATTTTTATTAGTTTAAAATAATTCATTAGTTTTAAAATACTTTTTAACATGTGCCTCTGATGCATATTAATAATAAAATATGACACTTTTTCCTATTTTTAATACATTTTTCTCAATTTTAAAAAAAAATCATTATTTTTAAAATACTTTTTAGAAAAAATTAATGAAACATCCCTCTCAAATTTTTGGTAGTAAGAGAGATCCAATATGTTTTTTCTTATTAGTTAAAGTCCCTCAATAATATTATTAGAAAAATTTTAATTTGTCACAGAAAAATTTTAACTCGTTACAGAGAAATTTTACGAATTTCTTTGTAACAAGCTGAAATTTCTCTGTGAAGATAAATTTCTCTATGTTGAAATTTCTCTAAGCCAAAATTTATGTTCTGAAGTTTCTCTGTGTCAAAATTTGACTGTGAAAATGTTAAGGGGCCCCAACTACTAGAAAAATGTTACATATCATTTATCTTATAAAATCTTAATATTAAAAATTTTAAATTAAAAACTCCTACTTTTTAACAAGTTCTTTTAATACACATATTAAGACGCGTAAAAAAGAAGTATACATTTTATTACATTCACTTTAATGTAAAATGTATAATCTTCTTAAATCTCTTTTTACCAAAAATAATGGCATAGCGGGTTGTTTAATGACATGACGGGATGCAAAATGTATAATGAGATTTAAATCTTCTTAAATCTCTTTTTACATGTAAAATATATACATGTAACGGGTTGTTTGGAATGACCTAAATAAATGTACTTTTTGTCTTTTTATAAAAAAATATTCAGAAAAGTAGAGAGGTGATGTGATGAAAAAAAGATAAAAAAATAGATTATTTTTGGATTGCCAAACTTGACCTTATTATAAACTCAATAATATAAGAGTCACCTGACTTATTGTGTGAATAAGGTTCCGTTTGTTTCCTCGTAAAATATTTTACTCTAAAATGATTTTGCTCAAAAAAAAAATTTATTTTTATTTTTTGGTGTTTGGTTGACACAAAATATTCTCTACAATAAAAATCTTAATAAGGAACAAATTGTAGAGTAAACTTTAAAAATAAAAAGAATATAAAGAAAAATGATATTCATACGTCATTTTTGTATGTCATTCTTTAAGAATAAAATAAGACAAGAATTAAATGAAACAAAAATAACAATTTTAAATTATAATTTCGATCAATCGCTCGATTGTAATATATAGAGAGACCTCTAATGTGTATGAAAGCAGTAAATATATAGGTCGAGTAATATCGACTGTGATGACAAAAAAAAATTAACAGAATTTTTAATTATAAATTATTTTACGCGTTATGATAAAAAATATTTTATTTATTTTTTGATCAACCAAATAACAAAAAAATAATAAAAACAAAACAAATAGATCCTAAATAATAAAATTTAAGTGGGAAATTCTATTATATACACCTGTACCATATGTACCCTTGCTATGTTATTTTTTTCTTTAATTATGATCATTTTTTTTAATTATAATTTTATTTTAATTATAACTTCAACAACAATTTGTTCAACACTTCACCACTTTGTTCCAAACCAATTTGGAATCCCCATCGGCTACAGCTCCCGTGCGTCATTTAGGGGATTTTGTTAATTTTGATGCGTTGAATGCAGAGGTGGGCGTGGGTCGGTTACTGTCAAAGAACTCTCAATTTGTCATTCATCTGTTAAATTAGTAGATTGAAAAAAATCAATTCGCATTCGTCCGCCAATCCGGCGGATGTGGATTGAACGGATTAACGGATGGATGCCAATCGATTTGGCAGTTTAAAATTTTATAAATTTTCAATATAATTCAACTTGTGCACTTCTTCAAAACAAAAAAAACAAAAAAAATGTATTACAATCAATGACTTAAAAAAATATTACAATCACTGGATGCCTCATCCAAAAAAAGAAAGTTTAAAACTTTAGAATATTATAATCACTGCATGCTTTATCCATATATTACAATCACAACATGCCTCATTCGCATAAAGTATTACAATATGTGGTTCTTAAAATATAAAAACAATTCAAACCACCAAAACCATGAACAGTGCAGTAGTAGAGATTGTATGCCTCTGTATTGCTACATCTATATATGTTTTTGAAAACAAAAACCAACTAGCATATATCATCTTTTTTATTTATTATTTTTAGAGTTAGATTTAAAAACCAAAAAATATAGATAAATAATATATTTATTTTTTTCAATTCAAAAAATATATTCAAATTGAAATTTCTTTTTCAACGGAATATTTAAACTTTTTTTAAATTGAAAACACAAACAGAATATCTAAACAAGTTGAAAACACAAAATCTTACAAATTACTAAGGGTGCTTGCGGTTTGGCGGTTCGATTCCGCCAAATGAAGTTCAAATCCGTCATTCGTCCAAAACTAGGCAGATTAGAAAAAATCAATCTATAATCGTCCATTCGTTATCATGCATCCGTCTAAAATATGACAAATTAGTTCGATTTAGTTCGATTAATTTGAACGAATCGATATATCCGTTACTCACCCCTAGTTGAATGTGTTTCTATCCGCAATAGAGCCTTGCTGGATAAACCTTTTGCTAGCTCTGAAGTCGTGGCTTTTTTTCAAATGGGTAAATTCAAAGCACCTGGCCCTAATGGTTTCATTGGCCCTAATGGTTTCATTGTTGGGTTTTATCAAAAAATTTGGCATATTGTGGGTGGCAAAGTGATTGACGCCGCTCTTACTTTTTTAAATTCTAATTTCTTTTTACGGGGAATTTAATCAAACTTATATTTGTCTCATCCCAAAAAAGAAAAATCCTTTGGCAGTTAATGATTACCGACCAATCAATCTTTGTAATGTGATTTATAAGCTTAGAGCTAAGGTTTTGGCCAATCGTTTGAGTGAGGTTTTGCCTAACTTAATTTCCTTACATCAAAATGCTTTTGTGAAAGGTTGCTTATTGCTGATAATGTGTTTTTAGCCCATGAACTAATTGAATTTATCAGGAAATAGAAATACGGTAAAAAAGTTTTCTTTGGACTAAAACTAGACATGAACAAGGCTTATGATCGGGTCAATTGAGAACTTTTGGAACAAGTTCTAAGGAAAATGGGTTTTTCAAAACAATGGATTCTATTGATCAATCAATGTGTACGAACGGTCTCATTTTTTGTTTTGGTGAATGGCCAACAGTCCCAATTTTTTGAACCCAAATCGGGTTTACGCCAAGGTGACCTTCTATCCCCTTATTTATTTATTCTGGTCATGTGAGTTTTGACTGTTGGCTTTGTTTATATGGGTGAAAGCAATATTTGCCGAGGAATTTGTATTAGTCAGCATTCTCCCCTGGTGTCTCACCTTCTCTTAGCATATGACATTTTTATTTTTATGAACTTTTGTGTCGAAGATGTTTGGTGTCTCCATTGGTTTTTAACATGCAGTCAGCCTTAAAATTAACTTCTCAAAATCTGAATTGTTTTTTAGTCCGAATATTACCCCCTCATAATTACATTTGCTGGACTTCATGTTTCAGATTCGTTGTGTTAGTTAGCCAAGGGTGTATTTGGGAGCAACATTAGATTTTACATGCTCTAAGAAAATTGAGGTATTCCGAACATTAATCGAGAAAATTCAGAACAAGCTTCAGAGCTGGAAATGCAATTTGCTTAATATGGCGATGCGTAGTACGTTGTTTAGACATGTCCTTCAGTACATTCCCTCATACTCCTTTTCTTTTTTTAAAATTCCTAGTTATGTGTTAACATAAATTAGATTGTATCATTCGGAATTTTTTTTGGGAATCTTCCAAGGGTAGCATGTTTTGTTAGCGGCGATGAGACAAAGTTTGTTTACCGTTGGCTTGGGGAGGCCTTGGATTTCGAGACCTTGGCTGTCTTAACCAAGCCCTGCTAGCTAAACAAGCTTGGCGATTGTGGTCTAATCTGGATTCTCTTATTTCAAGGGTTTTTTTGGGCAAATATTGTAGTAAGGTAGGGTTTGATAAGGTAAAGTCAAGTTCAAATGCTTCTTGGGACTAGAGAAGTATTCTTTGGGGTGGAGACCTACTCTTTTCTGGTCTCAAATGGGTAGTTGAAGACTGGCAACAAATTAATCCCTTTGAGGATGAATGGATTCCCGCCATGGATAACCCTCTTATTGGCCAAGGTTTGGACATAAATTCCTCCTCTGCCACTGTCTCGCATTTTATTGACAAATCCTCCCATTGTTGGCGGAGAAATCTATTGAGTTTGTTTTTTCCTACATTTTATTGACAAATCCTCCCATTGTTGGCCGAGCTATTTCACCAGTACTCTCTAGGCCAAAATGAGGACGGTTGGGTTTACTATTTAAGAATAAGGCGCCGCCGTGAAAAGATAATAAAGAATACCCCAGCCAAAGATGTAAACGACGATAATTTTTTCTGGATTTCTAGGAATTTTGAAGACCATGAGGCCCAGATCCCAGGCGACCGAATAAACTGGAACAAAGGAGTCGCCGGTATAATTACCTCGGCTTAGTTTCATGTTTTTCTTTACTTCGTTGCTTATTTTCAACTGTACTAACCGTTGTCTTTTCCCTTTTGCAGATTTAAACTTTCTAAAGTCCCAGTACAGCTACCCCAACCTTGGCGTACTACGCGCCACACTAAGACATCCCGACAGAGGTTGGGCCGAGCTACTCAACTTTGAGCCGACGTACTGATACAGCAGGCGGCGAAAGACCAGGGTGACAGATTTCTTGTTGGAGCCCTAGCCAGAACCAGATCCTTCCCTTCCACAAATCAACCTGATCCCATTAACTGCTGAACAAGAGATGGCAAAGAAGAGAGCAGTGAGGGCCCCAATCACCGAGACAAACCAGCCCGAGGTACCACAAACCGGTCAGACTCAGGAGACCGTGGTAGTCCTACCATCCCATCAGCCTTCATCATCCCGCCCAAGCAAGCGTGCTCAGACTTCCACAATCGAGCCACGCCTTGTCGACGAAGATGAAACCACCCTTTCCCAACCCACACCACCAAGCTGACAACCGGAGCGCTCTGGCTGAGCTAGCTCCTCCAAGTGGGTACCTAAGGTCACATACAAGAACTGCACTATTATTGACTCTGACTCAGTTGTCGCGGAAAAAAACCATTTGCTGGCCTTTAATCTGGCCAAAAGCGTCTGCCTTCTAGCCGATATGGATCACCACGATCATCTTACCGAGTTGAAGGCCATTCGCTTGGCTATAAAATCAATGGTGTTGGTAAGTTCGTCTTTTCCTTCTCCAAATTTCAACATCTTTTCGCTCGGTTCATCTCAAAATTGTTTCTCTCCTTTTGCAGGCCTTACAGAAGAACCACATCGCCCACAAACGCATATTGGAACTTTGAAAGACCACAAGGCAGGCCATGGCAGAGGCCAATGCTAAAACGGCCGAGCTAAAAGAATCCCAGCAGAAGATGGCCGAGCTACAGGCTGAAGTAGCTCGGCTCACCGACCTGGTCAATTCAGCCGAAGCAGATAAGCAAAAGACTGCGGCCGTGCTGAAAGACAAATACCTGCGCGAGCTAGCCAAGCTCGAGAGAAAGAAGAACGCCGAGATAAAGGAATTGGAGAAGAAGGCGGAAGACGCGGAAGACCGCGGCTATAAGGAGGGCGAGACCACTTACATCAAACAATGCGAAGTTGCCAAAGATATATTCTTCAAGTGTGGGTAGAAGGCAGCGGTGGCACAGCTCGGTCATGGTCCAGAGACCGAGGTCTTCCCAAACCCTTCTCCACACTACATACCGAGCTACATGGTGGAGTATGCCCAGGTCATTCAACAAAAATTTCTTCAGGCAGAGGATGACGAAGAAGAATCTAAGCCCAACAATGCCCCGGTCGTCAATGATCCCGCTGTTGAGTCAGCTCGGGTAGAGCCACCGGTGGAAGACTTGGTTGACAATGTGACCGAGCTTCCTGTTGAAACCGGGCTCCGAGTTGAGTTGGATGCGAATCATGATGACATCTTTGCTTGATCTTGTATTTTCTTTCTTTTTATTTTTGGAAAGAAACTGAAACTGTAACCGAGCTGAGCCCCATCCTTTATACCTTTGGACTTTGAATGAAAGCTTCTTTTGTTTCAACTGTTGTTTCGGTTTACTGTCATGCTTGCATTTACTTATCAATTGTAATCCGAATGCAGTATAACCTTTTCTGGCCGAGATGCCTATCTCAGTCTTAGCCTTGGCACCTATCTGGTCATACATGCCAACCTCTTCAACCTAGTTTTTATCTCGGCTGAAGATTACCAAAAGTTATTCCAGCCACCCACTCTTCAGCCTTGATCCTTATCTCGGCTGAAGAGTGCCTAGTGTTGGTTTTTCCAGCCAACCATTCTTCAACTTTGATCTTTATCTCGACTGAAGAGTACTAAGTGTTAGTTTTTCCAGCCAACCACTCTTTAGCTTGGATTCTTATCTCGGCTGAAGAGTACTAAGTGTTGGTTTTTCCAACCAACCACTCTTCAGCCTAGATCCTTATCTCGACTGAAGAGCAATAGATGTTGATTTTTCCAGCCAACCACTCTTCAGCCTGGATCCTTATCTCGACTGAAGAGTACTTAGTGTTGGTTTTTCCATCCAACCTCTTCAGCCCAGATCCTGATCTTAGCTGAAGAGAGCTCAAAGTTGGTTATTCCTGCCAATTTAGAGCGAAGTGTTTGGTTATTCCTGCCAAACGTCCTGCAGCCTAGATCCTTATCCTCGGCTTAGGAAGAGTGTTGGTTTTTCCAACTAACCTCTTCAGCCCAGATCCTGATCTTAGCTACAGAGAGCTCAAAGTCGGTTATTCCTGCTAACTTAGAGTGAAGTGTTTGGTTTTTTCTGCCAAACGTCCTGCAGCCTAGATCCTATCCTCGGCTTAGGAAGAGTGTTGGTTTTTCCAGCCAACCTCTTCAGCCCAGATCCTAATCCTAGCTGAAGAAAGCTCAAAGCTGGTTATTCCTGCCAACCTAGAGCGAAGTGTTTGGTTATTCTTGCCAAACGTCCTACAGCCTTAATCCTTATCTTGGCTTAGGAGAAGTGTTGGTTTTTCTAGCCAACTTTGATTTCATGGCCCCTAGTTCCCTAAAACTATTTTTACAAAGGAAAACAATTTATGCTGAAAAAGAAACTACTTATTTTATTGAAAAAAAGAAAAATTACAAGTACTTTTAAGAAAAACTAAAAATAAAATAGTTTGAGATTGGCAGTGTTCTATGGCCTTGGAATGGCCTTGCCTTCTCCATCCTCCAAGTGGTATGCCCCTTTTCTTGCTAATCGAACCACTTTGTATGGTCCTTCCCAATTAGGCCCTAACTTGCCGTCTCCGGGTACTAGAGTATTTCCCATTACTTTGCGCAACACCCAATCTCCAATTTTGAATTGCCTTGGATGTACTGCCTTGTTATATTTTCGGGATAATTCTTACTCGTATGAGGCAATGTGAACCAGTGCTCTTTCTCTTCTTTCCTCTGCAAGGTCGAGCTCCAATGCTATGGCTTCTCCATTTAACTTTGGGTCAAAATTTTCGCTTCTGATGGTAGGGAGGCCAATTTCCAGTGGGATTATTGCTTCCATGCCGTAGGCTAAAGAGAATGGCGTTTCTCCAGTTGATCGCCGAGGTGTGGTGCGGTAAGCCCATAAAACATGAGGAAGCTCCTTAGCCCACTTTCCTTTTGCTTTCTCTAATCTTTTCTTCAATCCATCCAAGACGACTTTGTTTAATGCTTCCGCCTGGCCATTTGCTTGGGGGTATACCAGTGTAGAGTTGTAGAATTCTATCTTGTATTCTTCACAAAAACCTTTAAAAATTTTGCCATCGAACTGAGTGACGTTGTCAAATATTAGAGCTTTTGGTATGCCGAACCGAGTGATGATATTCTGCCAGACGAACTTCTTCACATCTTTCTCCTTCATTGATGCTAGTGCTTCTGCCTCCACTCATTTTGTGAAGTAGTTTGTTGCTGCAAGAAAGAACTTTCTATTGTCGGGTGCCGTTGGAAGCGATCCTACTATGTTTAAGCTCCACATTGCGAAGGGCCATGGGCTAATTAATGGTAGAAGTTCTCTAGCGAGCTAATGTATTTGGTGTGCGAACTTCTGACATTTCTCGCATTTCTTGACATACTTCTCTGAGTCTGCTTGCATGTAAGTGTCACGACCCAAACCCGGCCCCATGGGTTTAGCACCTAGCCCGTAAACGGCCAGTAATCGAGATTACCGAAGGCCTGCTGAACAGTAACACAGAAAATAGAGTACAGGGCTGGCGGAAGCCAATACAGTAATAAATAATGTCCATTGAGCTGTGGACAGTCTGTATGCCAAAAAGATTTTTTCATGCATTCACATATACAAATGGTACAGTCTATACAAAATTTACAGTCACACAGTACAGGGACCAATCCCTTGAGAACAGTTCAGTTAGTAGCTGACAGTCTATACAGTAAACCAAACAGTACGGAGACAGACTGGGGGAAAAACAGACACCCAAAGCCATAGCATGGCAACCCGGAACCTCGCAGCGAGGCACAAAGGCTGGCTTGACAAAACTGGAGTCTAACCCGCGTCCTAGCTCCGATCTGGTGGCTGAACACCTACTATATATATAAACAGTGAGCTAAAGCCCAGTGAATAACATAATGTGTAAGGAGGTTAGACACCCCATTTTTGACCGACCTTAAACTCAGACGTCACCAATTGGGCGCTTGGTGATGTTGCATAATGTGCTCGTTCAGAAGTCTCAGAGTCGCGGCCGTGAGCCCTGCCTCCGAATTTCCGAACCCTCTTCTGTGTCTTGCCTCGGTTTGTGAACCAGACTCGATTTTCTCTGTTTCTTTTCCTGAGGGGAGGGAGAGGTTCCGTAGAACCATCTCTCAGTGGCCGTGGCTACATTTGTGGCTATAGGCCATTTTGCCCATTTCGGAGTCCGGTTTCCGATTTTTCGGGACCGTTGGCCGTGTTGCCTCGCGTTCGGACCGCTTAACCATCTCCGTTTGCTCTGATTTTTGGCATACTTCTTTTTTACTCCCTTTTGAGGGACACTGAGGTCTAAGAGACACCACTCGTGGTCGAACACCACTCCCGGTGCCTAACAGCCAGTTTTCGGGGCCTTGGGCTGCGCGTTTTGGGCCCCGAAACCTTCATTTGCATCGGTTTGGGTCATTTTTGGTGGAGACCTTATTTTCACTATTAGAAATCTTGTAGGAGGTGGGAGGCCAGAAATTTTGCTGAAAATCCAACTTCTTTTTGGTCAAAGTGGTTCACATGAATCCGGGAAGAGAAAAAATTTGCGCGGCTTCACCGAAAACGGGCGTAACTCTTTGCACAAGAGGAATTAAGATATGAGGCCACCACCATTGGAAATCTTACTTCGGGGCTTCATTTTGCACTCAAGAATCTCCCAATCCAAGCTCCAGGGTGGGAGATGTGGTTGGTTGAAGTCTGGTTGGACCGAATTTGCGCGGCTTCACGGAAAAGGCATAACGTTTTTCTACAGAAGGAATTTTAATGCAAAGTTTGCGCCATTGGAAAGCTAACTTCTGGGGCTTCATCCTAGGGGTGGCCGACACTTTTTCCCTTTGACCTAGCCGGACGGCTAGGGGAAGTGGCCGGCCGGCCACCTGCAGCCAAAATGTCAGGCCGGCTTGCTATTCAGGTAACATTCCAGCTGTATCCGGTTACCCCCGTAAATATCAACGGAAGGACCTGGTAGAGGTCAGAAGGCCAACCCTACTGGTCACAGACACATCCTATCAGCGTGTAGCCAATACCTACGCGACAACCAGACAAATCGACAAGAAGTAACATGCTTAGAGTAATCTCCAGGCCACACCGTTTATTGCTAGAGTTTCTTGCATCATCTATCACCAGCGTATACATCCTACTTCCATGAGTAAAACGGGATTCCAGCAGTGCCTTGGTCTTTCCCAATATCTTGGATCCGGGGAAGACCCATAGTTTGGTTACAGAGCAAAAGTTCAGCTCATGTTCCGTCAGCTCATTCCTGACCCTTTCTCCGCCTTCTAATAGTGGCCTACTCGAAGAAGGTTACTAGAGAATCCGGCTGCAGATATACTACAATCGACTATCAAGTTGGTCCATTCTCTCTTTAAGCTCTACATCACATCCATTAGCAGCAAATGTGAGCGTTAGCAGTAGGACAAGATCTGTCCATAAGAGCAAACTAAACAAGGCTTGTGTCTTCAGGAAGTGGCACTTCCAAACTCTACAGCTCATTCAGCCATTATTTAGCAATGGCTTGCTTAATTGAGCTCACTTGGCTAATCGAAATGACTTCTTGAGCTTATGTAAGGCTCAAACTTGACCCATATGCTTGCTTCAATATCTCGTTATTCAAATTCTCTGATAGCTTCCACTTAGCCTATCATTTATCTATTTTTGGACCTGATATCAGAACTAAAATGGCTATATTTTGTACCTTATTAACATGTTTTTATACGGCGTCTTTTGCTCGTTTGGTGAATTCTTGTATTACCTCATGTTATAGCCACTTTTGAGCCTCATTTTTGACATTGCATATTCAGCAGTTTTGTGACTGATTTTCGGGTTTCCATAAACTGTAAATGTGCATATTTCTGGTCCTTTCAGTGTTTTGTAGAAGGGAATTTTTCAGTTTGGGCTTTGCATATACACTGTGCTTCTTGGCCACACCTTTTGGCCATTTTCTTAGCATAAGAGCGTTGAGCCAGATCTATGTCTTGATTTATGGGGTTATTATATTATTTCTGATAAGGTAAGTCGCTTATTGTGGCTCTTCTCAATAGTGTGAAGGGCACCTAACCTCTTTGAGGCCCAGACAGCTCTTGCTCTCTCCTCAATTAGGCCACTCTTTTGCACATGCTAGTTTCCCTGTTTCGTTATGTTCTGCCATATTCTGAACTGTAAAAATGCTTTATTTTGAGGCTGCCTTGCTTCTGTCTTTTCATTCATTTATCAATTATGCATGCTTTGTATAGCTGTAAGCCATTTCACGTACTTAATCTTGCATTTTCCGGGAGAAATTCCATTGCATTGGGTGTACTTTTGCCTCGTTTCGGGGTGTTTTACCCCTCATTTTGCCTACTGAGAATTGCATGTTTGACATATCATTTTCCTGATCTTTGCCATGTCTCATTAGTAGCTGGCATTTCGGTGCCTGAGGGTCGCGTCTCGCGTTTTGCGTGCACGCATTTCGAGTTGTCTTATTTGTCATCTGATGGGCCTCCTGTGTGAGTTGTGGCTGCAGACCTCTCTCATGTTGGTAAGGCCCATTATTGCATTGCATATGCCATTGCCTCGATTTGCGTGCCCGTGTGCACGCGTTTCGAGGCACTTCAATTTCATCCATTGGCACTCTTATTGTGAGTGTGGCTGAGGCTCTCTCATGTTAGGATAAAGTCCATGTTGCATTCATATGCGATTTAGCCAATTACATTGCACATGGCCATTGCCTCGATTGCGTGCCTCGTTGTGCACGCGTGTCGAGGCACTTCATTTTATCGTCCATCAGCCTCTTATGTGAGTGTGGCTGAGGCTCTCTCTATGTTAGTGTAAAGCCCATATCACATTCCATGTCTTGCATTGCGTATGTCATTTTCTCGGTTGCGTGCCCTGTGCACACATTTCGAGGCATGCTCTTTTTACAGCATTTAGTGCTATACTAGGTTGTATCTTAGATCGCATTCAGTATTTTTCTCGATTTGTGTGCCCGTGTGCACGCCATTTCGAGACATCTCATTTCATAACATTTGTGCATATACTAGCTGTATCTTATTTGCATTCCATGCATGTCATGCATATTCATCATTGTTCGAGATAGAGTTAGCCCTGGGCACGGGAACGAGGGCCTGCGTTTCGTACTCGCAGTTACGGAACGTGTCGTCCATTCCCCAGTCACCCGACACTCCGCATTATCCATAGCATGGAGTTAGGTTCTGTTGGTGTTTACCTGCATTCATTCTATATTAAGTGACCATTTCGACCCTCTGCCATCATGCACGATATTGCGGATTGATGGCACGAGGAATCGACGGCATGCATATACTTGAAAATATACTTGCTTATGCCCCTTTCCTGCTCTCTGTTGCCAGCAAATGAAGAATCAGCAAACTTCCGGAGTTTGCGCCGGCTTTTCCAAGAAAAATCACAAAACAGAGGCTAAAATTCGCGGACCCAGTGATTTCTTCGCAAGGCAGCCCAGACATGCATCATTCATCAGGAGCAAGGCAGTCCCTGGCTTGGCACGCCAGTTTTACAGCTTTCTTAGTAATTTGATTAATTAATTAGGAATTTGTATATATTGGACTGTATTATTTGGATTGTACTATTCTTTTATTGTGGACTGTATTATTTATTCGGACCTCTGCGCGTAGGGCACAACTGTAAAAGTGTGCTGTGTGTGTGTGTATGTCTTCCAACCCCACGTCTTTCTCCCTTTATTATCGCTCTTATGATGGTTAGATTAGCGGCATATTTCAATTAGCATGACAGTAGACAGCATGTTTGCATCATTCATCTGTTTTTGCTAGCCACGGGACTCGGCGCACCATACTAATTGCATTGTATTTCAAATTCCAAGTTGAATACATGCTTAACTGTAGCATTCCATATGCCATGTTTAGAATAGCCGAGCCTGCTATAGTTGCATTTTTGCATGTGTTGCATATAGGCATTTTTGTATACTTAGGCATTCATGCATGATTTTCTAATGTAGTTTCTATTTTGCGCTTGGAAGCACTTCAGTAAGTGTCTATGCTTTAGGCATCCTTGCATCGCGTGTTGACGTGAATGCCATGATAGCATGCTTACACATGAGGCTATTTGCTTATGTGATATAACTGCCCTGAATGCCTGTAGGGGTGGGACAGGTTGGGGGTTGTTTAGATTGGAACAAATCATTGACTGTGAGTTTAAGCCCACTTAGATAGTGGTCAAAAACCATCTCTTCTTAAGCACCCACTTCAAATATACTGCGGGCTTGGCAAAATCTGCATTTTAGCCTACTTGGTGAGTAGCAATTGGCTTCATCTTTCAAAACACAAGCATGAAATGTTTTGTTCCAATTCGGGCGGAACCCAGTCTATACTTTATATGCGTGTGCATCACATAGTAAACCTTAGGCTAATAACCGAATAAGGACACACAAAGTTTTCAAAAATTGATATCATGGTAGTAGAGGCTATCTATCGGATGCGAGCGGGGTGGCTCACGAAGATTGACCTTCCCCAATCGTTACCCAAGTTCCCGTGAGCTGAGCAACTTTGGCGTGATGACGCGACACGTGGCCTTAGGCAAACGATCAGGGTTTCCTAAAATTCCCAAAAATAAAATATTTAGAATTGAACGGTTGTGGCGACTCTGTATCTGCAAAGCAGTCATGTTGGCACTTCTTTCAAAATCTTGTTTTCTTAAAACGATTGCCGGATTTTGGACTCTTTGGTTAGATTTAGGAACTCGTGACAATTTGAGAGTCCTTGAGCCTGTAGTGGCACCCCAAAATGAACAGAACGGGGAGCTCGTTCCTCCCGGGCGTCGGGACGTCTACAGGAGGTAAGAATGAAAATGTCCTTACAGTCAATGCAAATCAGTTCATTAAACAATACTTCAGTCTTTCAGTCAGAACAGTTATTCAATCATATGTGGTATCATCCATTAGCATAACAGAAACAGTACGTCTTAAGAACCGAACAGTAATGGATGGCCATCAATCAGTAAACAGTAGTGGTTCCACGAGGCGAACCGACAAGATCTCTGTAACATAACAGTTCAGTAACAGTAGTGTGCTAGGATGCCATAATTACAGTTCAGAATAGAGGACATTCAATTCATTTCAATTAACAAGTAACAGTTCAAGGAAGCCAGTACAGTTCAAATTTGTTCCAGAAGATTAATCATATTTTGAACAATATCTTTACACAGTTGTTACTCACGAGTTTGGGATACAGTATCAGGAGCGCGTCTCCCCAGTCGCCAACCTTAACCACAGTTAACAGATTGAAGCACACACACTAAGCCTAACACAGTTG
>NW_021028683.1:846216-857445 GCF_004153795.1 Camellia sinensis
GCCATCCAGATTTGCCTCTAGCCTCAAGGTAGAGACATATAGACCGACTCCAAGCCGTAAAGTTGCGACCAGTGAGCAACACACTAGTAATCCAATGAACCAGAACATGGGAGGCCAAGGAAACATCTGAACGAGGTATAATGCTCTGTGTTTGTGTAACAAAGTCAGACATGCTGAAACATCACAAAGCCGAAGTAGCGGCGTCACACAAAAGAGATGCTGCCGAACACACCGGTAGCCCAACACAACAGAAAATCAAACTAGATAGTGCTTACCACATCAGCACATGAACCCTAGAAGGGTAAAGAGAGAAGAACAACACCAGTATGGAAAGCCGCACTAGACCCAAGGCAGGGAGGGTCGAGTCGGCACCTAAGAAAGCTGCGGTAGTGAGAAAAAGGGACTGCCGAGGGACTGAGAAGGAAGAGAAAAACTTTTAGCTACGTGGAGGGAAGAAGAAGGGTGGTGGGTGGCTAGGGTTTGGCTCTGATACCAAGAAGAGAGTTATAAAATATTGGCTTACCCTAATTTAGGTGAGACCATGTCTATATATAATCAATATAAGATACATGCAAAAAGGAATTAAATAATTACGCAATCAAACCCTTAAATTAAATTCCTAAATTAAATATACAACATTCCATATTCCAACAAGAAGAACGATGCAAGAACTCAACTACTTTAAACTTTGTCAATTAACTTCATCGTTGTAACCAAAATAACACGAGGCTCAAAACAAAACAACTAATAACTATCAACACTTGGCTGTTCCTTTTTTTTCCTTTTCCTTTTTGGGAACAGTTTGATGTTCTCTAAATATTGTAATTCTTGTTCCCTGACTCTACAAAAAGAACATCCAATTCTCAATCCAACAGTTACAGTGCAAACCATTCTCCCCAACCCAAGTTCTCCCAACTATGCTATGCCACGTTAATACCAAGTTTCTGCTAATTAAGCCTTGTTTACACAAATTTTCTGCCCTTCAAGCAACTGCCAATATATATATATATATATATATGAGATAATTGGAATGTTCATACAATTATTTACAAAAAATAATTAAAAAAATGAAAATGATCTATTATTTTTTCCTTCTATTTATTGTATGCATACATCCAATGGAAGTACCCATCATGAAACCACTTATCAGAAGCACACGGGCCTGTGGTTGTGTGGTTACAAAAGACCAAGTTTTCATAACAAAAAGAGTAGCAAACTTACAGCATTGTTTACGGATGAGATTACAGCTTCGACAGCCTCTTCTGAAGAAAATGTTACAAACCCAAAACCACTAGATTTTGAGGTCCCTGGAACTCGGGATACCTTTGCACTAAGAACCTTCCCTTTCTCAGCAAAGAAGTTTTTGAGCATCTCTGTAGTTACTGTTTTTGCAAGATTGCCGACATAAACTTTGTGGGGGCTGTCAATGAATTCAGATTCTTCAGACTGGAAAAATGGCAAATCCATAGTTTGTTAGGGTTTTTCTGTTATATTTGCTTTGATTTCTCGCCCTCCAATTTGCTGTAGTGGAAAACAAGATCAAATTAAGCAATTTGTTCAAAGAATTCATATAAACAAAGAACCATACATAGTGAATTCCTAATCTTTAAAAACCAGTAATATGACCATATAATCACATCTTACTGTGCCATTTAGCTTTTCAATAGCAGCATTTGCATCCTCAACAGTCTTCATCGTAACAAATGCAAATCGTCGGCTCCTTCCAGAGTACTTATCATACATAACCTATCGGTAGAATCCAGAAAGGAAGTTAGAGTGCCTAATTGCAAATTGTTTTATCAAGAAAAAAGTGAACCCTTTTCCATGTCTACCCAGCATCAGGGTGAGCCCTCTGCTTTCTGCTTTGGTCCAATGCAAACTTGTGAACATGTCAAAACCAATAGACACTCCTTCAGTTTGATAGGATCATAACTTAACGCATTTTAAATGAGCTTATTTCTCAACTTTATCTGTCTATCCTAGTGGAACATGATCCTCACTCTAATTGCACCTATACACAAGATCCACTGTCAAGTTTTCTACAAATTGCTAATGCAAAGCCATATAACACTGATTTATTCCATGGATCCCCAATTAAAATTAAAGAAAATCACTTCTACAGTACTAAACTAATGCAATCACAGACAAATTCATAATTAACTAGAATTGATACCTCGGCCTTCTCGACAGCACCGTGCTCTTCGACAATCTGGCGGAGCTCATCGTTGTTGACAGTCTGAGGAATGTTTCCGATGTAAACTCTCCGTGCCGCCTCGGACGACGGGTTTTGTGTCGAAACCGAAGTTTCTTCAGCAACAGCGGAGACCCATTTGGATTGTTTAGAGTTGGAACCCAAATGTGAGATTGAGAAGCGAAGAGAAATTGGATGAGGGTTAGGATATTTGAGGGAGTGGAGAGAGAGTTTAGAATTGGGTTGTTGGGGGATTGCGAAGGGCTTTGTGAGGTGTTGCTGGAGAAGATGAAGAAGTCTCCAATGTGTGCTTCTGAACCTGTTTGTGCCGCTTCAGGTTCTGAAATGAGAAGACGAAGTCTCATTTTAGGTCACTTTTGTTTATTTACTTAAAAGTCATTTAAAAAAAAATAAAAAAATAAAAAGGACAGATTCAAAACGACGTCGTTTTGACAAAAAATTTATTGGCGACGAAAATCATTTTGTTGTCATAAATATCACTCACCTTTCAGCGACTAGTTTAATTCTGTCGCCAAAAAGTCGCAAATTGGCGACAAACAATTTCGTCGCCATATATTAATTTCGTCGCCAAAACTTTTTTAGCGCTCCCGCGCGAAAAATTAAATTGTGCCAACCATTTTTCGCGACAAATTGAGATATTTGTTGCTAATGGTGTATTTTTTGGCGACCAACACGTATATTGTCGCCAAAAAAATACAATTGGCAACCAAATTCAATTTTGTTGCTAAAAAACGTCGCAAAAAATGCTTTTTGTTGTAGTGATAGTAAGTACCTTTTGCTCTAGATAGATCTGTCATAGTTATAAATTTAGTGTGTTTGTTATTTAGAACATTTGATTATGATAACGTGCTTGGATTATGATAACCTTATTGTGTTGATTCTAGGTGACTCACTTTCTTGTTGTGTTGATTCTTATTATAGCTCACTAATACTCCAAGTACACTGAGATAACGTGTTTTTTCATTATTTGTAACTTATTTGATTATGAATGACTATTGATTATTTAATGAGGTTATGTTGTGTTGATTCTTATTATTTGATTCTTCTTTTTGAATTTTATGTTGCAGGGATGTCCAAAGGGTGCCACACCTAAGTACAGCTTGAAGCCTCTTGTGCCAAGCCTGTCTAATATAAAGCCTGATATTGATGTTGAGAAAATGCTTTTCTAGATATTTTCTTTGAAGAAACTATTGTTGATATTCTTCATTTGAACTGTCACTACTTTGATTTGAATTTGGAAACTTTCAGTTTTAATTTTTGTCAAATTTACTTTCTATATACTCATTAAGGTTTGGGAATAGAGTGGGTTTGATATGTGGATGTCATTTTTTTTTAAAATATGATTGGATGACATTTAATTTTGTGCATTTTAGCTATCAGATTAAATGATTACAAAATTTAACTTTGATTTTTAGCAACGAAAATGTGTTGTAGAGAAAGTTATGTCTTTTAGCGACCAGATATCATAGTCGTTAAAAGTGTCATTATTTTGTTTTTTGCGACCGAATTGGGACATTTTATGACGAAGTATTAGCGACCAAATGTTTAGTCTTGTAAAATTAAACATTTTGTGACAATATAAAATTGGTCGCTAATTGTCATTTTTGGGGATATTTTCAAAAATTGGTCGCTAAAGACTTTTCTAGACGCACTTTTAGTGACTTTTTTAGTGACGAAATTAATTTTGTCACAAGAACCATTTAGAGACTAAAACAATAGTTTTAGGGACCAAAATAATTAGTCGCCAAAAGTCTTATATGTTGTAGTGGGCCTGCGGAGGTCGTGATGTCCCCACAAAACCTCCTTTTTTCTGGTTCAAAAAAAAAATAAAAAAAGAATTGTATACAAGTACTTGAGAGGAATGTCTTGAAAGACAGCATATTTAGTAAAGTGGACAAGGATGGCAACAGTGCTGTGCATCTGGCTGCAAAGATTGGAGAATATCGTCCCTGGCTTATCCCCGGTGCCGCCTTGCAAATGCAATGGGAAATCAAGTGGTATCTATCCAGGGCCGAACCAAAAACATTATCTAAATTGTTATATAAGCATTGTGAAAAAATATTTTACGAGAAACTTAAATAAATTTAATAAATAGTTTTTTAATTTTTAAAAGTTTTGAACTATTAGAATGTTAGTATGCAATTGGTTATTAAATTATTGTTTTAAGTTATTTTTTCAATTAATATAATCTGATAAATGAGAAGCAAAAAATAACATAACTCTTAAATTTGCACTCAATGATGTTGAAGGTTACATGTCAGTTGATTGTTTAGAAATTAATCAACTAAGACTCAAGTCATGTCATTGTCAATAAATTTATGGTTGAAATTTTAGATTATTTAGCAGTGCCCATAAAAAAAGTATACATATCATTTTATTTTTAAAATTAAACAAATAAATGATATGTGCATCTTATATTAGTAAAATCAACTTCATAAAATTGATGATATTATTTGAGATATAAAATAATTAGAGATTATTTTCATTATACATTATGAAATATTAGTGAAATAAAAAGTTAGTAGAATAATTTTTATAAAATTAAGAAATCATCCCATTATATATTTTATAAATATTCATAAATATAAAATTAATAATAAATTGCAAAAAAATTAGACCCCGGCGCCTACACCCTGTATCTATCAACATATTTCAAGTATGTTTTGTGATTGAAATTTTCCAGAAGACTCTGCACTTTATGAAATTTATATGATTGCGCATTCCATTATTGGATGTAATGCAGTTTGTGAAGCATTCGATGACGCTACGTTTGTTTATACACTACAAAAAAGCCGATGAAACTCCAAAGGACATATTCACAAAATCACACAAGGATCTCGTCAAACAGTGTGGTGAATGGCTCACCACCACCTCAAACTCGTGCTCTGTGGTGGCTGCACTCATTGCAACTGTGGCCTTCTCCACCGCAAGCTCCGTGCCCGGTGGCAATTCAAGCGAAGGTAAACCAACGCTCGAGAACCAGCCTGCCTTCGACGTCTTTGCCATCGCATCACTGGTTGCACTGTGCTTCTCTGTGACTGCCTTAGTAATGTTCCTCGCCATCCTCACCTCTCGGCACCAAGAGAGGGATTTCCGTACAAGCTTGCCAAGGAAACTTTTGTTGGGTTTAACTTCACTATTCGTATCAATGACTGCAATGCTCGTATCTTTCTGTGCTGGACACTTCTTTGTCCTCAAAGATGAACTGAAGGTTGTGGCAATCCCGGTATATGCAGTGACGTGCTTGCCCGTGACATTCTTTGCAATAGCTTAGTTCCCATTGTACTTTGATCTTATCTGGGCTATGCTTAAGGACGTTCCACAGCGTAGCTACAGGTTGGTTGCCCAATAAGAATGTTCCACACCGCGTTGCTCCATTCTTTTAGGCGTTTTTGGGAGTTTTCTTTGAGTTGGTCTCTTTTCAATTTGGGGTTATGCTTCTGAGTTATGATGCTTGTTTGGGAGGGTTTTTTCTTTTTTTCCTGTGAAATATGTTCTTGGTATGTATTGATATAATTGTGTTTTCATATTAATAAAATTTCTTCTGCTTTCCAATAAATAAATAAGAGTGTTTGAATTAGATGTTTTCCTTTATTATTCGAGATATTGACTTGGGCTTGAAGAAAAATGTTACGTCCGAGTGTATTGAACCGGTTTCCTAATATATATTTTAGATGCTTTTCTTTATTATTTTTAAGAAATTGTTTCTCTAAACTATTAACTTCACACTGTATATATTTTTCACGTACTGAGCTAGATTGGATTATCATATTTAGATTACTAATTTTGAAATTATTAATTCATTTAGATTGTATATCCTATCACATCTTTGGATTAGACCAAATTAAGAAGAAAAATTGACAAAATCTTATCAATTTTATAATTTAACCAATTAATTTAAACATTTTTTTAATTTCCCATTTTGTACTCTAGCTCCTTTTTGGGACTCAATAGTCTCTCCATGAGAATACCATGTTTGGGAGGAATATTAACTTGGACACCAATTTTTGTAACCAAATGTGGAATTACATATTTTGATTGATTATTAATCTTCCGAGGTCACCTCACCTAAACAACCATGATTATATTTCTTAAATATGATAAAATTAAAGTGCTAAAATGTTACACTCAACACTCATTTTTATTTTTATTTTTCCTTCTTCTCTTATATTATATTTTTTAAAATGTCATCACATACAATTTATTATTCATAATATTCCACTTGATTTTTTTTTATTATTAATACCACCGTATTATCGGCTCTCTTTTTTTCTTTTTTTTTAAATATATATAATACTAGTACTACTATTATCACCCGATGTCCCGCACCCAAATAAAAATCAATTTATTTGATTAATGAGAAAGGCACACAAATTGAGAATGGAAAGGGGTAGCTGTTCATGGGTGGGGTCGGATTCACTGACCTGGCGTATTCACTGACCTGGCAACTAATTATTTTGTGCGGAAATCTCGGAACGTGGACATAAAGTATTCTATAACATTATGATGGGTAGATAAGCTGGGTACACTATAAGAAAGATCAACTTTGACGATTAAATTTTTAGTTGTCAAAAGTTGACTTTTTAATTTTTCTGACTAAAATTTTTAGTCCCCGCTTTTGTCGCGGATACATGATCGTCGGAGGTATTGGCGATTAAAACTTTTTTAGTCGGCAAAAAACAGGCCTTTAGCGACCAAAATTTTAGTCGCCAATAGTGATTTACACTTTTGAAAATCATACATTTAGCGACTAATTCTTTAGTCGCCAATACTCACTGAATCGCCGACTAAACCGTTTTTGGCGACTCATAATTTTAGTCGCCAAAGGTGCTATCGTGAAAAAAAAAAATACCAACTTTTTTACTTTTTCTAAGATTCGAACCACCAACTTGTCCCACATTCTAAATCTTTAGCAACACACTCCCTCCACTATGCCACTACAACACCATATAAATATACATACAATATATATTCCCGTATTAATATAAAACTATATATATAAATATAATTATTTTATTCAATATAATTTATGTAAAAAATAAATTATTTACTAAAAAAAAATTAAGGCCACTTTTGGCGACTAAATCCATTATTTGGTCGCCAATTCTGTAATTTTGGGCTACTAATTATTTTTTAATCGCTAAAAAAATAAGTTCCGCCGAAAAATAAACAGTTTTGGCGACTAAACCTGTTTTTAGTCGCCAAAAACGTCCCATTTTGACTACTAAACTGAATTTTAGTCGCCAATTGCTTGTTTTTAGCTACTAAATTTTTTTAGTAGCCAAAAATCTTCACTTTCAGCGACCAAACTGTTTTTTAGTCGCCAAAACCTATACTTTTGGCTACTAAATTATTTTAGTCGCCAAAAACCGTCACTTTTGGCTACTAAAAAACCTTTAGTCGGTAAAACCCATATAATCGGCGACTAAATTGATTTTTAGTCGCCACTAACTATACATTTTGCTACTAAATTGTTTTAGTTCCATTTTAATCGTCGAAAATGGCACTTTTAACGACGAAAATAATTTTTTTAGTCGTCATTTCTACATTTTCTTGTAGTGGTAGGTGGGGTATTGAGAAGATGGATAGGTGTAATATTGTGTGGGATGATTGAGAATATGAAGGGACATATTGAATGATGATTGATTAAGAAGTACAGACACGTAATACTTCGAAAATATTTAATAATTACCCCTATTATGTAGACCTCTCCTCTATCCGAAATCAACGGTCGGTTCGGTTTTATTTTCTCGCCCAACAAATTTGACAATTGAGAGGAAGAAAAATGTTAGTGATTTTAAATATTTTATTAATATTTTTATTCAATATTTTATATGGGTGTGGAATGCATATTATGTGAGTCTAACACCCAGATAAGATATTTAGTAAAAATTGTCAAATTTGTCAAAGTTGTAACAAAAAAAAGATGAGATGTTTAGTAAAAATTTTAATAAAATATTTACAATTCTTAACCTTACTCAATGAGAAGTAATAAAAAAACTGAAGAAGAATCATCAGTATCAAACAGATTGAAAATTAAAACTTAGGCCTCGTTTGGGAACAGGTTAATTTAGTAATTTTTTAGCTATTTGGCTAAAAAGGTAGGTAAAAAAAACTTGTATGTTTGGGATGACTTTTTGACTAATTACGAAAAGATGTGCAAAAAGTAGAGAGAAAAGAGAATCTTTGACTTTTTTATATGAGTTGTTGACTTTTTGACTAATTTAGTAACTTTTTGACTAATTGACTAAAAAAATAAGTCCCCAAACGGGCCTTAGTTTTAACAAAATCATGATCAAACAACCAAGCTGAATGTTCAATTAAAACAGTTCATCATTTTTCAAGAATAAAAGGGAACGTAGGCGACGAGTCGAATCAAGCGGCTAGGGTTTCTCCGACAGTGAAACTCTGTTGACTATTGAGATCGTGAAATTAATTGTTGGGCTGGATCATGAAATCACTCGAGACTCTGAAATTATTTATTGGGCGGGTCGTTAATGATAAATAAACAAAATGCTACACCAGTGAGTCACATGGAGGGCATATGGGCTAGCCTACAGTATACTGGCTCAAGTCTACAAAGTACGGCCCAGTTTGGGCTTGTCAGGAGAACTTAATGGTTACTGACTCCAAAATATGATGACAACTTCAAAACAAACCCAATATTTTGAAAGGAAAATGAGTGAGAGTGTTAATTAGTGCTATCATTAATGATGTGATAGTGGGTCTCATCATAAATGATTTGATGTTTTGGTCTTGGTATTGTATTTTTTTTTAGAGTTTCAAAATTAGTGGTCTCAATCATTGTTGATTTTGAAAAGTATACTCCAGTATACTAATATTCAACTAATTTGTAGTAATATAAAATAAAAAATTGTTCAGAATAAATTGAGATTTTTTTTTTTTTTTTCCTGAAATAACATAGTCTTTTAGACTATTCAAAATTGATATGGGAATGAATAAAATAATTTTGTTGGAAACATTTTTTTGGATAAAATTATAAATACGCTCTCAAAATTTGCTTAAAATATAAATTACTCCCATGATTTAGAAAATTACAGATATCCCCTTGTCAAAAATTTTAATTTAACAGAATTAACTAAAAAAAATAAAATCCTAATTACTCTTTCACTTTTATTTCCAAATCCGGCTCACTATTTATTATAAAATTAAAAAATTTTAAAAATAAAATATAATTTTAAAAATTATAAAGAATAATTTATATTTTCATCAAATCTCATTAAATATATTTGTTATGTATTAATGCGTGTTGGAAACATCGGAAGGCTTCGTTTCTTTCATTGTTACGAGCCGAATTCAGGCCCATTTCCGGTAAGGCGGTGTTTGCCACATTTTCTAAACAAACAAGTTTTACCCTGTCTGTGAGAAAAAGAATCAGAGAGAGAGAGAGAGAGAGAGAGAGAGAGAGTGTGAATGTTATTGTTGTTTACTGGGTGTGGAGGTTTGGGTTGCTTAATGGATAAAAAAGGCGAGGACTGTAGGGGATTAATTAAAGTTGTTCGGTGCATACTACTTTTGACTTGCAAGGTAAAGTGAAGAGGAATATGGATAACAGCCACATGATTTTTATTTTTATTTTTATTTTTTTTTATCAAGACTCAAATTAAAATGCCACCCTTCTCATTTTTGTTGCATATTTTTCTTAGATTAATTGTTTTTATATTAATTTATGAAAAATGATTTGAATAACATCGGTCATTCGATTAGTTTGTGAGTTTTGTATTGAGAATTCAATAAATAATATATTCTTTTAATTGAAATTTTTTAAAAAATAAACTAATACATTTTTATTCATTTTTTTTCACATTATGTACTATTTATTTCTATCCGCTAAAACTCACATAAATTGCTGATTTGGAATGCCAAAACATTCATCAAACTATACAAAATTTGAGGATAGGCTAGTTGGCCGTAGATTGAAAAATTATCAATCCATCAAGTATAATTGGGTTGATTTTTTTTTTTCTTCCAAAATGACCTTGCATCTTTTTTTCCCTTCTATGGTGTGTTAAAGCACATGAAAAAATTAAAATTTGAAAAATGTTATAAATTTCAAATAATCTATTAAAAGTTTTAACCAAACTATTTATATGAGTGTGGGTTCCACACAAATCCACATATGTGTGAGTCCCACACTTATGTAAGAGATTTGGTAAAAAAATTAATAGATTATCTGAAATCCTTAACTCTTGAAATTCGACTAGACTTTCTCAAAAACTATTTTCCAATAATGTGTCTATTCTCTAACAAATGCTAAAACTAGACAATGCTTGCTTTTCTTCTCTTCTGGTTTTTTTTTTTCGCTAGATGAATAGGAGAAAAAAAGAGAAAGGAAACAAAAAACCAACAATATCCAACCAAAATTACAAAATAATAAAAAAGAGTGGCTGCTCCAGAATACAGTAACGCTGTTGGTCCAACTCTACAGCTTTGTTTTATGGACCGAGACTGGAATACCCAAATCACAGAAAGAGATCGAGAGAAATTGAGTTAGAAAGCCCAACTAGGCCCAATCCAATGGCACACGAAGCAACGGTTCAAATCTACAAGCCCATAGTTGGCCCACTTGGAAACACAATGAAATCCAAGATTCGGAAAAATATTTTTACATCCAATTTTTTTCTTTTTCTTTTTTTAAAATAGAAAATATTTATTTTAAAATTCAGAAGTGATAATAAAATTGAAAACATGAGCTGCCATTCTTAACTTCTCAAAATAATTTGTTTTTTGGTTTTTTTTTGAAATATAGAAACATTTTGTAATTTCTAAGATATTTGGATGTAACTTGACAATCAAAATGTTTAACATAAACTCAAGCTTTATTCTTTTCTTCAGAATATATATCATAGCAAATTCAAGAGAATTTAAAAAAATATGAGAATTTTATTTAGCCTTCATGATGTTATATTAGTTTCAAACCTGAGCAACAATTTAGAAATAAACACCATGATATTACTCAGCTACAAAATTTAATGGTATCATGAAATTATTTGCTT
>NW_021028683.1:859871-869992 GCF_004153795.1 Camellia sinensis
ATTCCTTGGTGATTTCTGATGAGCCATACATAACTTAGTTGTCCCTTTGAACTTAGTTCTTGGGATCTCCAGTCATATAAGTAGGGTTACCATTATGATGACTCTTTACCCACGTTGGGAGGAGATAGAGATTTTGGTGGTTGATGGAAGAAGCTTTTAGTTGTAGAAGAGCAACCCTCTCATGCTCCAAACACCCATGGCACTCACTAGCCAAAACCAACAACATTATCCACAACCACACCAACCTCATCTCTATAAACATGATGATACGCCTATTTCTTCTTTGCATGTTCTGCACAAACTCAGAATTGCACATTTAGCACCCAAGTGGTCTGAGTCTTTATAAAGGCACTAAATGCACCATCATACTATGGGCCCTCCCACTTTTTGATTTGGCTAATATTTGTGGAAAATTAAAGCAAACTCTCTCCTCAATATGAATTAAGTGGTTGGCCGGCCTTGATTAACTTGAGCCTCCTACCTATTGGATAATTTTTACTGTAATTAAATTAATTAATTCTGTTTGGGTACTAAACGACAAACAGAATATAAAAGAAAAATAGGAAATGAGAGAGAAAGTTTGATTACAAAAATCAAACTAGAAATAGAATTAAATAAATAAAAAACAGATTTTATTTTGTTACAAAAACAAAATTAAAATATGATTTAAATAAATAATAAAACAGAAAATAAATAAATAACTTACTTGATTAATATCTTGAATATTATTTTGATCAAGTCCAGTGTTCGACAAGGTCTCCTTAAGATAGATTCGTCCTCTCCACGGTGCTTTCAGAATATGGACGTCTATCTCCCATGATGAAATGATCAACTACAAATAAATGCAGCACTACAATTTATTTGTTCAACGAACACACTAAGTGTTTACACTCTTTTTCTCACAAAAATTAAATGCAGTAAAATGAAGAATAAATTTGCAGAGGAGAAGTACGAAATTTCTGAATATAAAACATCAAATGAGGGCTGCCTATTTATAGATGTAGTGGTGGCTATTAATTTTGAATTAAGCACGTGCTAACCTGTTTGGTTTTGAATTAAACAGATTTAAATTTGTTGGGTTCAAAATTCAAACAGATAAAAATGGAAGGGACCGGCGGCGCACGCGCGCGCGTGTGGTGATTTTTGGGTCCAATGGGTCAAGCCCATTTTGCCCATAAACTCCCTCTCTACAAAACTTGGGTACCCCTTGGGGCACACCCTAAGTTCCAATCCCATGACTTATAAACCCATTCAAAACTTCCCACCAAATCAATGTGGGACAAGCCATTTTCCAACCTTAAGGAATTTCCACCAAAACTCCATTTCCATGGAGCTCACTTTGGCTTCAATTTCCCATTCACTCGATAATGGTTTTGAGCAACCAAATATACCACGTGAATCACAACGCGGCATAGAACGCGTTACCAAATTGACCTGCGAAAATCGACGCACGGGGCCCACCTAAAAAATAGACCAAACTTAGGAAAAAAATTCTGGTTTTACCCAAAATTTTCCAACAATTTCCAACAATCCCCCACATGAATGAAATTTGATGACTTTATCGAAAGAGTATAATTCGAAAATATCTTGTATCAGGATGGGTAGCTTTCGGCCTTGAACCTTCCCTAGTGATAAACTTTCGGACTTACTGGCTAACCAATGGATACGATGTCTTGAATTGTTTAGCCGTTTGTGTAAGCTAAGAAAATAGATTTCACACAAAATATCTTCTAACACATCATGGTTCTCATTGTTGTGTTCATTTTGGCCTTGAACGCTGCTGGTTTTCATAAGTGTTTCTATAGAATTTAGCCTCTTTCATTCTCATAGAACCGGCCCCAGTTCGACACTCATATAGGTGATTCTTATTGTGAGTTTCTCCTTATACTCGTCTTAATTTTATGCCTCAATCAAGATATAAATAATCATTAAAAGCAAAGCTTATCCTTATACCCTTGCATACAAAATATGTTGCAGATATCACTCTCACCTTAGGAATGGATAGGGAATTTTAATCCCTTGGTGATTTCTGGAGAGCCACACATAACTTAGTTGTTCTTTTGAACTTAGTTCTTGGGATCTCCAGTCATATAAGTAGGGTTACCATTATGATGACTCTTATGTAATAGGCTTTAATCCCATCATCTTCGATGAACTATACACTAGCTCTTTTCTCAAACCTTTTGTTAACGGATCCACAATATTCTCTTTAGATTTTATATAATCTATTGAGATTATTCCATTTGACAACAACTGCCTAACGGTATTATGTCGACGACGAATATGTCATGACTTACCGTTATACATATGATTTTGTGCCCTGCCTATAGTAGATTGACTATCACAATGAATGCAAATAGCTGGCACAAGTTTTGGCCATATTAGAATGGCTTCGTCACTTCTGCTTCTTCTCCTGCTTTGTCTAAAGCAATGAACTTCGATTCCATTGTGGATCGTGTGACGCATGTTTGTTTTGTGGACTTCCAAGAAACAGCAACGCCTCCCAGAGTAAAGACATATCCACTAGTGAATTTTGAATCTTTAGTATCCGATATCCAATTGGCATCACAATAACCTTCGAGTACTGCTGGATATCGAGTAAAGTTCAAACCATGATCACGGGTAAACCTTAGATATCTAAGAACCCGAATGATCGCTTTCCAATGGTCTTCTTCGAGATTACTAGTGTACCTACTCAATTTACTAATTGCATAAGCTATATCAAGACGAGTACAATTCATTAGGTACATTAGGCTTCTAATGATTTGGGAGTATTTTAACTGAGACACTGTATCACCTTTATTTTTTGATAAATAAAGACTGATGTCTATAGGTGTTCTAGCTACATTCAAATCATCCTTGATAAATTTATCAAGAATTTTCTCAATATAATGTGATTGAGATAATGCATATACGTCAGATGTTTTAGTAATTTTCATTCCTAATAAAACATCTGCGACCCCCATATCTTTCATATCAAATTTTTATTAAGCATTTGCTTAGTTGATTTGATCATGTTTTGACTGCTTCCAATGATAAGCATGTCATCCACATAAAGACAAACTATGACATATCCTTGGTCAGTGTTTTTAACATAGACGCATTTGTCACATTCGTTTATCTTAAACCCATTAGTAAGCATTGCATGATCAAATTTTTCATGCAATTGCTTAGGCGCTTGTTTTAATCCATAAAGAGATTTTACAAGCCGACAAACTTTCTTTTCTTGCCCCGGCATTACAAATCCTTCGGGTTGCTCCATATAGATCTCTTCATTTAGATCACCGTTTAAGAAAGCTGTCTTAACATCCATTTGATGTATTTCTAATTTAAACAATGTTGCTATAGCAATAAGCATGCAAATGGATGTTATTCTTGTCACAGGAGAATATGTGTCAAAATAATCCAGACCTTCTTTTGTCTGCAACCTTTAACTATGAGTTTTGCTTTATATTTGTCAATTAAACCATCTGTTTTCATTTTTCTCTTGAATATCCATTTATATCCAAGAGGTTTAGAACCTGGTGGAAGATCCACCAATTCCCAAGTCTGATTTTGCATAATGGATTCAATTTCATTATTAACAACTTCTTTCCACAAAGGTGATTCAGGACCTGTCATTGCTTCCTTAAAGCTTTGAGGTTCATTTTCTAACAAGTATGTCAGAAAATCTGGACCAAAGGATTTTGATGTTCTCGCTCTCTTACTTCTTCTTGGTTCATCATCAGTTAAATCCTGTTGGTCGAGACCATTACTAGTCTCTTATGTTTGATTGTCATTAGTTTATTGACTTTGTGTACAATCATAAGTTCTTTTCTGTGAACTTAATTCCTGTCCTTTCTAGTAAGGAAAGACATGTTCAAAGAACACAGCATTCCTTGACTCTATAATAGTGTTTACATTTATATCAGGTATTTCTGATTTATAAGTTAGAAACCGATATATAACAACCCTCATACTGTTTACCGACTTATGACTGATTGATTACCGATAACCATCGATTATCGTTAAACTGAATTGATTATGACTGATAATTGGACTGGTAAAAGTACTGAACTGACTGACTAAAATTGGAAACCGAATTGATTGAGTATATGTTAGATGAATTGCATTCTATTTGTTTGACTGTATGATTATCTGTTCATGCTTATATGTTTAAACTGCTAATTGAAGGCCTTATCTGCGGCCGAACTGGGAATTGATTAATGTTTTATGATCTTCATAATTAATGTGATTTTATGGTGTATTTACCTGAAAACTGATTAGGTATGATTAAATTAGATTAAATTAAGCTAATTAAAGAGTTGGACTTAATTACCATTTTGCCACCCTTAGTGGCCCACTCAATATAACATATTTGAGCCTCAATATACACTTAGGCAACATTTTGCTCAGCCATTTTCTTGCTCTAGCCGACCAAGAGAGGGAGAGAGTGAGAGAACTTGGAATTCATCTTGAAGAATTGCTTGGATTGAAGTGTAGATTTCACATTGAGCTTCCCTATCCTAAATACAAGACTTAAGGTAGCTCCATTGTCTTCTTGTTCATGTTTTGAGTGGATTCTTGCATGGTTCATGTCTTATTGATGGAGTTTAGAGCCAATCATGGGTTAGATGTTGAATTGAAGCTTGATCGTTGCATGCATGTTGCCATTCTTGAGTTTTGAGGTTGTAAGTTCATGTTTCCTCACATGTATGTCCATAATTTTTTAATGGTCCATGATTTCATCATGTTTTGGAAACAATTAGCTCCTTAGAGCATCAAATTGAAGCTTTGAAATTGATTTGAGATCATGCATGTTGCATGTTCATATTGTTCTTGAAATGGATTTGAAATTGGGTTTTTGAAATTGGTTTGAATTCATGCATGTTTCCATGTTCATATTGTTCTTGAAATTGGGTTTGAATTAACCACCCTTGGGCCTTGATTTCTCAAAATTGAGCTTTGAATCATGTTATTCCATGTGTTTATAAATGTTTTTTGGAAATTCAGCCCAAGAGGATCGGTTTTGATGCATTTAAACTTGAGTTTGAGCTTGGACGTGCAATCTGGGTTTTCCAGATTTCGCACTTCCGCTCAAGCGAGGGAAATGCCGCTCGAGCGTGGAATCCGAGCATCCAGCATCTCTCTGCACTGTTTTACAGTCCGCTCGAGCGGAGGATTGGGCGCTCGAGCGGAGTCTTGTCTCAAGCTCGAGCGGGCATCGAGTGGGGATTTCACCCATCCAGTACTTTTATAGTACGCTCGAGCGGAAAAGTTTACGCTCGAGCGTGTACCTTTGTTGCATGTCCGCTCGAGCGGGGAAACTTGCGCTCGAGCGGGACTCTGTTTTTCTGAAAATAAATCTGAAATGCTTTTAAAAGTGCATCTTTGCATCCTCATCTCATTCTAGGCATTCTTAGGCCTAGTTTATAGCATCTTAATGAGGACATAGATGTAGAACACACCGAGGAAATTAGGGATTAAGTTATTATCTTTCCCAGCTGTGTAGCTTAGTGTGTTCAATCTGTTAACTGTGTAGGGTTGGCGACTGGAGAGACACGCTCTAGCATACTGTAGCCCCAAACTCTGTGAGTAACAATTGTGTAAAGATATGTTCAACTGATATCTTTTGAATACTGAACTGAACTGTTTACTAAACTGGTATTAGTGAATGAATGTATGTCCTTTATTTCTGAACTGTACTGTGGCATCCTTAGTACCTACTGTTTACTGTTACTGTTACTCTTACAGAGATCTCTGCCGGTTCCCTCGTGGAACCACTACTGTTTACTGACTGATGGCCATCATTACTGTTCGGTCTTTTAAGACCTACTGTTACTGTTATGCTAATGGATGTACCACATATGACTGTTTACTGTACTGAACAACTGAAATACTGATTGAATTGAACTGTTTTCATCACTGTAAGGACATTCATTCTAAACCCCTTTACATATTGTGTTATTCACTGGGCTTTAGCTCACTGCTCATATATATATGTAGGGGTACAGGCACCAGACCGCAGCTAGAGGCGTCGGGGTTACTCCAGTTTTGTCAAGCCAGCCTTTGTGCCTCACTGCGAGGTTCCGAGCCTACTGTTAAGGCTTAGGGGTGCTTTAGAATTTCCCCCTTTTTGTACTGTTTCACTGTTTTGTATAGACTGACTGTTTACTGTACTGTTATACAGGGATTAGGTCCCTGTACTGTGTGACTGTAAATTTTGTATAGACCGTACTGTTTTGTACAGACGAAATGTTTTCTGTACTGTTATGTAGGGTTGAGTCCCTAGTTTGAATGGATAAAATTTTAAAAACTCAAATAAAAACTTGTTTGGTAAAATTTTTGATTTATATTTTTGGCATACTGACTGTCACAGCTCATTGGACATTGTTTAATTACTGTATTGGCTTCCGCCAGGCCCTGTACTCTGTTTTACTGTATTACTCTTAAGCAGGCCTTCGGTAATCTCGGATTACTGGCCGGTTACGGTGCTAAACCCATAGGGCCGGGTTTGGGTCGTGACAGAGTGGTATCAGAGCGAGGTTACCACGAGTTATACCGCACACACGTGTCCAAATAAGCTATAGGGTGTCCTATAAAAGTGATTAGGGCATCTCATGAGCATGATAAGTGTGTGGTTATGTTATGACTGAATACATACTAATGTGGTAAACTGTTAAACAAATGACTCATACTAATGTGGTCTGTTATAACTGCTTATAGTGAAATGGACAATGCAAATGAACCTGAATCCTCGTCTACCGAGGCAAGAATGGAAAGAATGGAAAGAATAATGGAACTGATAACTGCTAGACTTGAACAACAGAACCAACCTCCTCCTCCTCCGGTTCAGCCGGAACCTAATGCGAATGCGAATGATGGGGACATAATTGCTTTGACCCAGAAGTTCAGCAAAATGAAACCGCCATCCTTTCAGAACAAGTTCATAAACCACATAACAAAAAGAGAAAGTTTACTGGAGATGGTCCTAAACAAGGCGATAGAAAAAAAACGTTGTTGTAGACCCCGACCCCTGTATGATTTTAAAAATAAAAAATAAAAAAAATATGAATTAAAAACTCAAAATCTACAGTTTTGTGTGGGGTCACTCTTTTCTAATTCCACAAATGTTGAAGGGATAAGTAGCATAACCAATAAACACACAATCTACTATTTTTCGTCCAATCTTAGTCTTTTCAGGAACAGGAACTTCAACTTTTGCCAAGCACCCCCCGCATTTTTAAGTATTTGTAGGAAGGCGGTCAACCTTTCCACAATTCATAAGGAGTGCTGTTGGTTTTCTGGTGGGGTATTCTGTTAAGAACATAATTAGCAGACAATATTGCTTCCCCCCACAAGTTCTATGGTAAGCCTGAACTTAGTAACATGGCACTCATCATTTCTGTTAGGGTTCTATTCTTTCTTTCAGCAATTCCATTTTGCTGAGGAGAATAGGGTGTATAGTTTAGTGAATAATACCATGTTGTGCACAAAATTCATTTAATGGTGCATCATATTCTCCACCCCTATCACTTCTAACCATTTTAATAGTTTTACCAAGTTGATTTTCAACTTCTATTTTGTAGAGTTTAAACATTTCTAAGGCTTCATCTTTACTTCCAAGTAAATAAACATAACAATATCTTGTACAGTCATCGATAAATGTTATGAAATACTTTTTGCCCCCTCTAATTTGAACAAATTTTAGATCACATACATCAGTATGAATTAATTCTAGAGGTTCGGTTTTCCTTTCAACCGATTTAAATGGAGCCTTAGTTAGTTTCACTTCTACACAAACTTCACATTTATTATTAGAATTAATTTCAAACTTTGGTATATAATCCAAACCAATTAATCTACGCAAAACATCATAATTTACATGTCCTAATCTACCATGCCATAAATTCGACTCAAGAATATAAACAATAGATGTATTATTCTTATTACTAGCAACTTCGTGTACAACTGTCATTACATTTAGTTTGAAAAGACCATCACTCATGTATCCGTTACCAACATACATGCCACTCTTTGTTAATACAAATTTATCAGACTCAAAGACAAGCCTAAAACCATTTTTACTTAACAAAGAACCAGAAACTAAATTCTTCCGGATGTCAGGTACATGCAGTACATTGTTGAGGGTCAGTTCTTTCCCTGATGTCATCTTCAAGATCACTTTTCCTTGTCCAGCCACAGTAGAAGTAGAAGAATTTCTCATGAAAAGTTGTTCACCATTTGCAGCCTCATTGTAGGTAGTGAACATCTTCTTGTCCGCACATATGTGATGAGTTGCTCCAGTGTCAACCCACCACTCTTTGAGATTTCTAACCAAGTTAGCCTCAGACACCACAGTAGAGAGGTTGATGTCATTCACCCCGTCAGAGATGTAATCTAGTTCAGTTACATTGGCCTGATTGGAAGTCTTCTTGCTTGTACTTCCACGATCCTTCTTAGGGCGGCGGCAATCAGAAGCTCGATGTCCAGTCTCGCCACAGTTATAGCATTTTCCTTTGAACTTCTTGTTGCCATTATTGTCGCCTTATTTAGGACCATCTCCAGTAAACTTCTCCTTTTTATTATGTGGTTTATGAACTTGTTCAACCACATTAGCCTTGGACTCAATGGGATTTTTCCCATTCCTTTTTTCAGCCTTACGGTTATCTTCCTCAATTCTTAGTCTTACAATAAGTTCATCCATGGTCATCTCTTTGCGTTTATGTTTTAAATAATTTTTGAAATCTTTCCAAGCCGGTGGTAACTTTTCCACTAAAGTAGCGACTTGGAAAGACTCGCTAAGAGACATACCTTCTGAATGAATATCATGCAAAATTATTTGAAAATTTTGAACTTGAGAAATTACCGTTTGGGAGTCTACCATAACAAAGTCCAGAAATTTACCGACAACAAATTTCTTCGTGTCGGCATCCTCTGTCTTGTACTTCTTCTCCAAAGAACCCCACAATTCTTTTACTGACTTCAAAGGACTGTAAACATTATACAGCATGTTGTCAAGGCCATTGAGGATGTAGTTTCTACACAGGAAATCTGAATGTTTCCAAGCATCTACAGTGGCAACAACTTGCCGATCACTTTCACCCTCTTTAAGTGCTGAAGCCTCTTCATGGAGAAACCGGTCCAAATTTAGAGTTGTAAGATAGAACAGCATCTTCTACTGCCATCTCTTAAACTCAGTACCGTTAAATTTTTTCGGTTTTTTTCCATGATTGATTGGTACTTGAACATGGTTCTAGATAGGGACCGGTGTTGGTGTAATAATTGGAGTACCACTTCCAGTTGCAGTTTCAGTTGTAGTAGCCATAAAATCTGATTACAAAAATCAGAAAACAAACCACAAATTAATTTTCTAGTTACTAAAACCAGAAAATAAATTATAATACAAAATAATTTTATTTTCCTTGTTACTAAAACTAGAAAAATAAAATACCACAATAATTTTCTGTAACACAAATTAATATTCTACAATTGTTAATGACACCAGTATATTACTACTAGTTGTCAAAGAAAATAGACAGTATATTACTACTATCTGTCAAATAGCATAAACCACTATTTGTTTTTCCAACCAGAATATGTCTTTATGAAATCACAGAAAATTAAATACAATGAAGATACCAAAATCGATTATGTCTTAAGATTGTTGGACAATCTTCACTGTAATTAAATTAATTAATTCTGTTTGGGTACTAAATGACAAACAGAATATAAAAGAAAAATAGGAAAGGAGAGAGAAAGTTTGATTACAAAAATCAAACTAGAAATAGAATTAAATAAATAAAAAATAGATTTTATTTTGTTACAAAAACAAAATTAAAATCTGATTTAAATAAATAATAAAACAGAACATAAATAAATAACTTACTTGATTAATATCTTAAATATTATTTTGATCAAGTCCAGTGTTCGACACTGTCTTCTTAAGACAGATCCGTCCTTTTTACGGTACTTTCAGAATATGAACGTCTATCTCCCAGTATGAAATGATCAACTACAAATAAATGCAGTACTACAATTTATTTGTTTAACGAACACACTAAGTATTTACACTCTTTCTCACAAAAATTAAATGCAGCAAAATGAAGAATAAATTTGCAGAGGTGAAGTACGAAATTTCT
>NW_021028683.1:871002-909417 GCF_004153795.1 Camellia sinensis
CTCACCAGCCCCCTGCTACCACTAGCCCCCTGCCCCCTACCACCCACCACCACCACCACCACTATCACCCACCACCACCCACTACCCACCACCACCACCACCCACCACCCACCACCACCACCACCACCACCACCCACTAGCTACCACCCACCACTCACCACCGTCATCCACCCACCCACCACCACCAACTACCCACCACCCACCGTCACCACTTTCCACCACCGTCTTCCGCCGCCACTTGCCATTTCTCACTCTTTTTATATTTTAAAATTTTTTAAAATATTTTGTTAAATACCAAACGCGTTTGTAGTTTATGTTTTTCTAAAAATAAACAAAAAATAAACAAAAACTAGTTTATAAAATTTTTGCAAATATAAACTGAAAACGTAAATGTTACCAAACAGACCCTAAACCATTTCATTTTCAGTTTTCAATTTCTATTTACAAAAATTTTAAAAACTGTCATAAAAACTTGTTTGATAAATTTTTTGGTTTATAAATGGTTGTCTTAGTTTGTAAATTTAAGGAAAAAATATAAATTCAAAAAATAAGTTTATGTTGGTTTTTAAATAGAAATTTAAAAATTTTACTAGTAAAATTTTTTTTCAAATAATTTTTTTCCCAATTAATTTTTTTGTGTAAATTACAGTAACACCCTCTGAGGTTTATGTTTATTACAGTTCCCCCTCACCTTTTGAAAATTACATTTCCCCCCTAAGGTTTAAAGTTTCATACAGATTTTCCTCTTTAACAATTTAATTTTTTTAAATACTAATTTTGCCCTCACTAGATAAATTACATTGACACCCCTCACATTTTAGAAATTACAATCACCTCCCTAAGGTTTAAAGTAGCATTACCAATTGCCCCCTTGGTTAGTATCAGTTGGAAAAAAAATTCATTGAAAAAAAATTAATTAAAAAAAATTAATTGAAAAAAAATTGTTAATAAAATTTTTAAATTTCTGTTTAAAAACCAACATAAACTCATTTTTTGAATTTACACTTTTTCTTCAAATTTACAAACTGAGACAGCCATTTATAAATAAAAAAAAGTATCGAACAAGTTTTTATGACAGTTTTTAAAATTTAATAAGTTTTTACAACAGTTTTTAAAATTTTTGTAAATATAAATTGAAAATTGAAAACGATGGTAAAAATATCGTAAAATTAACAAATAATTAAATAAGTTACCAACATAAGAAATGACTTATCAAAAGATTCTTAGGCTATGTATGATTTGATTTTTAAAAAAAAATTTAAAAATTAAAAATTAATTTAGTTAAGAAATAAGAAATAAAAAATAATTATCACTTTTATATAATTTTTATCTTTCGAATGGTTAAAAATAATTTTTTATAAATTTAATTAAAACAGTCATACGGATGTATATAATTCAAAAAAAAATAGGCGCCAAAATAAAATGTTGTAGCGCCAATCACCAAAAATATAAAAATAAAAAAATAAAAAAAAGGTTCTGCTGCTAAGCAAATAAGAGAGGGAGAAGATAAAGGGTTAGAAAGGGAGACTAATTGGGCAGCGGTGAGACTTCGACCTAGCACGGTGCTATCTCTTTGGCAGCAAGACTGGTTCGGCGCCGGCAGCAATCAACGATTCGAAAGGGAAGGGTTTTCTTATTCTGTTCCCTTTGCTTTGATCTAGGTATGTTCGGATTTTCCCCTCCCCCCTCTATATCAATGAATGAAATGGGGAGGGGATAAATTCTATGGCTTGTTTGTTTGAAGTGTGCCTTCTTACTTTCTATTCACTTAGTACCATGCTGAGATTCCAAAATTTACAAAAATGCTCTGATAGTTCATTTATGTCTTCTGTTGTGTGAATTACAGTTTGAAATGATACCAGACCCTGACCTTTCTAGACACCTTCTACTTGAACAGTATCAGGTATGCTGATTGAACTTGCGTTAGGTTTCCTTCACTCTTCCTTCCATTTCAAGGATATAATTTTTTCATTGCTGAAACATGTTTCTTATTTAATGCAACTTCAGGGAATGGTTTTACAAAATATGTATATGTGTTTTCATAGTTATTTTTTTCTTTTATAGATTTGTACTAAATTAATTATGTACCATTTTTAGGCCCAACTAGTATCTGCTGTCTGCACTGCATTAGGCACGTCCTCTGGCCCTATTCTTTTGGAGGCAGGCTTGCAGTTGGCTACAAAGGTTTCAGAATAAAAATGAATATATATCTTTGATATATTCTAATTAAATTTTGCATATTAATGATGGGGTATATCTTGTAAAAATTTCAGATACTAACGAATGGGATAATTAGTGGAGATCAAATTGCAGTTAAGAGAATATTTTCATTGATATCACATCCACTGAACAACTTTGAGGATCTTTACTATCCATCATTTGCAGAATGGGTATCATGCAAGGTATATAATTTCACTATTCTCCAAATTGTTCAATGAAACGAAGAAGGCCAATTGGTGGATCTGCTCCAAATTATTCAATGTAAATTAAGGGTTGGTTTGGGAATATAGGCTATTTTAGTAACTTTTTGGCTAAAATAAGAGGTGAAAAAAATTAGTATGCTTGGGATGATTTTTTGGATTTTTACATTAAAAAAAAAATGTGCAAAAAGTAGAGTGGAAATGGAATTTGTGACTTTTTTATATAGTTCTTCGGCCTTTTGGCTTTTTTATTGACTTTTTGACTATTATTGAAACTTCCCAAACTTGCCCTAAGAAGGCCAATTGGTGGATCTGTTGTGTTTTCTATTTTTTGTTGAAGTGAACTTTCAGCAATAGCCAAGTTCATCGAAGGAGCAGAAGAGGATATTATGTGGCTCACTGTTTTACACGTATAATATACATTTATATTGATATATCTATGTATGTACATAAGATGGTGAGTTGTTTTTTTATTTTTTATATTTACTAATACTATTCTTTTTTGTTGACTAGATCAAAATAAGACTTTTAACCGCCCATGCCTCTCTCAAATGTTATACATATGCCTTCTTGAGGAAAAAACATGATGGGGTTCCAGATGAGTATCTAGCTCAATTACCATTATTTTCAGAAAGTTCAAGTGTACTGGGGAAGTACTGGATCTCAATTTTAAATGACTACAGTTGTGTCTGCTTCAGATTGCATCTTAAACAAAAAGTAAGCTTATTATTTGTGAAACCTGTTAGTATTGTCTTTGTGTCTTCCTTCTTTCATCTTTTAAATGTAAGCATAAACACGTAGAAATGTTGTGATTGTTTCCTCTGTCCGTAGTTATTTTGTTTTCTGTGACCTGTTTGCAGTGGAAACCATTCCTTGATGGAATTCAATCACCTCTGGTTTCAACAAAGTTGCAGCCTTGTTTAGAAGAAGCCTGGCCTGTAATCTTACAGGCAGTTGCACTGGATGCAGTTCCTGTGCATTTTGACATGAATCTATCTTCCCAAACAACTGAGAATAACTCAAATAATACCTTCATCTCTGGATACAGCATGGTTCAATTGAAACCAGAAGAATTTCAATTTCTGTGGGGCTTTGCTCTACTTGTTCTATTTCAGGGACAAGATCCAACCCTTTATAAACATTTGATATGCCTGAGTTCTGCTAAAGCCAAATTTGGTGGTGACTCTCCAGTTGAAGATACAAACCCTCTGGCTTTGAAGTTATATGAGATTGTGTTACCAGTGTTCCAGTTACTCTACACAGAAAGGTTTTTCAGCATGGGTTTTCTTACTAGATCAAAGCAGTTTGTTGGTTGATAATTAATGCTTCTGTATTGATAGTTACCACGTAATATCTGGCAGTGTCACCGTTCAAGGCCCACCACAGAGCTTTTACCTTGTTTAGCATGGGGCCTTCTCTTAAGAAGGGTAGGTAATGGGTACTTTGACATGTTTTTTGTTTGAAATTATCACTTTATTTTCTTCTTTGGAACATGTGTGTGTGTATATTATAGATGATCAGGGTAAATTATAGGCCACTAAGTTACTTAATTTCCTTGTGTTTAGTTAGTAGTTCATTTATCTATCGTGATAAAAAGTTTCATCAACTATCATGAATAAATTACCACCGTGTTGTTTAGGAATTCTATACTTTTTCATTTATTTATTTATTTTTGTATTAACTCATTTACAGAGGAATTTTATTGTATTATTTCAAATCCATCATCTAAGACAGCTTTCAGGTATATTGTATAAAAAAGACAAAAACTAAAAACACAGCCATGCTCCATACAAATACTACTATGTTATTTTGTGACAATTAAATATATACACCTATTTCAAGGAATTATTGTTGCCAATATTGTAAATGGAGATTTTTTTTTCTTTTTTTTTTTCTTCTGAATATGCAGTTTACAGACATGACGTACAAGGTGGTTATAAAAGGAGTGACATCAACGGTGGAGAAAGAAATACTAAATGGGATTTCTGGTTCGGTGAATCCTGGAGAAGTTTTGGCATTGATGGGGCCTTCGGGGAGTGGAAAGACTACACTTCTAAGTCTGCTCGGTGGCAGGGTGAGAGGGTCGACACCAGGAGGTTCAATTACTTATAATGACCAGCCATATTCGAAGTTCCTAAAGAGCAGGTAACAATCTAGATATACATGAAAGAGCTAGTAGCATTGTATTTATGTGTGTTTGGTTCTCAGGAAATTTACTGAAAAACTCCTATCTTTGGTTACAAGGAATATTTCACCACTAAAAAATCTATATATGAGACTTGAAAACTAGTATGCATATACATATATGAGACTTGAAAACTGGTATGCATATACACAGCAGTAGGCTGTCCGAGTAAGGTAAGTAATGTGCTTATGCATATAAAGAAAAATAAAACACTTTCAATTTGTACAAGCTATGTCTATCACTTGGGTTGCATATTAAAAAAGAGTAGTATACACAATAACAGTTTTCTCATAGGCCTTTGTTATATATATTCACAGAAATTCATCATCACTACAACTAATGCAAAGAAAGTTAAAACCTAAGAAGCATGGATATGGACACGGATACGTGACACGACTCAGACACACTGATATTGAAATTTAAAAATTTTATAAACAAATTTAAACTTTCTTGTATTTTTCTGTGTTTTTTGTAAGAAACAAAAAGCTTAGTTACCATGTTACCATGGGATGGATAGAAAAATTACCTTCTTATAACTTCCACCACTTTTATGCTAAACAAACTCAGGACAGTTCTAACGTTTTTCCACCATTTCCTTCGCTTTCCACCACTTTCATCATATTAGCCTGATTAAGACAGATTTCCTCTAAAACCTACCTAATTGAAATTGGTTTTATAATTTTTCACCTGTATGAATGTTCAATGTTCACATAAAAGTATAGCCTGAACATTACCATTTAAAAAAATAAAAAAAGATAAGTGATGTGAAAATAAAGGGTAATCACACATTAGAATAACATGAAATATATTTCAGGATAGGATTTGTGACTCAAGACGACGTGCTCTTTCCTCACCTTACAGTGAGGGAAACATTAACATATGCAGCACTCCTACGACTTCCAAAGACATTGACAAAACAGGAAAAGGAAAAACGAGCCATAGACGTAATCGACGAGTTGGGCTTGGAGAGGTAAATTCTCATTTCTCTGCTATGCTATTATCTTGAATTATGTGTTAGCTAAAGTCAGATATAGCAAAAAACTGACCACACAAATGAATCATACCTGTTCTCATGAGCTGATCAATGAGGAATATCAATGTGCTCAGGTGCCAAGACACTATGATCGGTAGCTCTTTTGTTCGGGGAGTTTCAGGAGGAGAGAGGAAGCGTGTCTGTATTGGCAATGAGATTATAATCAACCCTTCTCTTTTGTTTCTTGATGAACCAACCTCTGGCCTGGATTCTACAACTACTTTGAGGATCATTCAAATCTTACAAGACATAGCTGAGGTATATTGCATTTCAAGTCCAAAGCTTCAATTTCACATTATTATTAGCAAATTCATGATTATATATGACAACAAAAATAAAAATTATAACAATAAATCAAACCTATCTTCATCCCAACTTCTCAAGAGTTTTCTTTACCCACTATGCCATATCTAGGGCCACAGGTTGTACAAATCATCAGCAAATCACCTATACAATGAGAGAACACATGAAGTAAATTATATGCTTATTTTAAACATCTGAGCGTAAACAACACATGGAGTAAACCATATGGGGTAAAGTAAATTTTGCCCTTTTTTCATTAACTTTTTTTTTAGTACTCTTTTAGGACTAAATGAAGGGCTTGGGTGTTTGTTTGAGCAGGGAAGAAATGACTTTGAGATATATGACTCTGAGAGAACAGTGGGTCACACAGGTCAGCTTTATATTTCAGCTTCTTATTGCATTATTAAATACCATGGATTTTCTATTTTCATGGCATCTAGAGAACCAAATGCATCAGTAGTATAGTGTCAATGCAAAGAAAGCTCCAATCAGACTTGGATGATTGCAAAACAGAATGGATCCATTTTCGAAAATAAATATAATTGGTGATGTTCTCATACAATGCTGTAAATGATTTTTTACATAAAACAAAGTACTTGTTTTAAATGCTATGGAAAACAAAATGGAAAAAATGTTGCAACTTCAAAAGAAACAATTTCATTTGGATAATGCTGTAAAACAACATATATATACACATAATCCTCGTTTTAAATGATGCAATTGGGAGTTTCTAAACCCACCACACTCCCGCCATGTTCATCTCTACACCCTATATCCACAAATCTTTATCTTCGTAACATACAAGACTATACCAATGCATATAGTGAGGTAGAGAGAAAATACAAGCGAGGTGGTAATTTAGAAGACTCGAATGAATTTTTTCATAAATGCAGTCTTTGCTTCTACCAAAACCCTAGTTGTTTCTTTGCGTGAATAGTAATTACAACTGATATGTACTCTCCCCACCCCAAAAAAATACAGGAGAAATTCCTTGAGTTTCTATTTATTTATTATGGGTTAGCTGGAATATAGATTCAACAAGTAATCAAATGTACCATTCACAAAAAGATCCGTACACAAAGTTGTATTGAGATTTATCATTTGTTAAATACATGATCATTAGTGACCTCCTAATCACTAATGTAGCTATGCTGACACTGAGGCTGCCTATTGGCATCTAAATTGTTTACGGGAAACGTTACTTCCAAAAGGATATAAGTCAAGCTGAAATGACTTGACGTTTCGTATTTGGTTTGTTAAAATTAACTTTTTAGTTTATTCATATACATCAGCGGGTTTTGCATTATTTGTGTTTTTTATTTTTCAGGTCAGAACTTTTTTGGAGAGATGCACAAATATGCGTCCAAGAATTAAAGAACTAGTTTTTTAAGTTTTTTCATTTTTTTATAAAATGTAGCACAGTTAATTTTTTTTTTATTTAATTCCCTTTTGTATATACTTTCTGAATATTTAATTTGTCATTGTATGAAAGTATTAACGTTATTCCTATTCAATTATCTGGTTACTGATTTCAAAATATAAGTATATAGAGATGTTATTAGCATTCTTCCAAATGTGCAATATAAACTAATATTGATTTATTTTTTCAAAATATGTCGAACCCTGTTTTTTTCATTACAGAATTTTAAATGTTTTTAATCACACTTAAAAGATGTGGTCTAAATGTTTTTAATCACACTTAAAAGATGTGGTCTAAATGTTTTTAATCACACTTAAAAGATGTGGTCTAAATGTTTTTAATCACACTTAAAAGATGTGGTCTAAATGTTTTTAATCACACTTAAAAGATGTGGTCTAAATGTTTTTAATCACACTTAAAAGATGTGGTCTAAATGTTTTTAATCACACTTAAAAGATGTGGTCTAAATGTTTTTAATCACACTTAAAAGATGTGGTCTAAATGTTTTTAATCACACTTAAAAGATGTGGTCTAAATGTTTTTAATCACACTGACTCTTTTTAATCACACTGTTTTTAATCACACTTAAAAGGTGTGATCTAAATATTATTAATCACACTTAAAAGATGTGATGAAAACATTTTTTAATGACACTTAAAAAGTGTCACACTCCTAAAGACCACACTTCAATAAAACTTAAAAGGTGTGATTAAAAAATATACATCACACCAAAAAAGTGTGATCTTTATCTATATTTGTAGTAGTGATGACTTAATCATATAATGAAATAAAGCTTAAGAAATATATTAATAATTTTTTGGTTTCTTGTAATTGAAATTTATTGACCAAAAAGCCAAAATCTATTAATAATTTTTTGGTTTCTTGTAATTGAAATTTATTGACCAAAAAGCCAAAATGTATTAAAACGTAAAATATTTTGTTTAGTTGCCAATAACTTAACCAATTCCATTCACGTTGGAGATTAAATTGGTCTAACATTAAAAAAAAAAAATGCATTTTAAAAAAATTCATATAATGTCCGTGCTGGACAATAAAACAAAAATCTCTGTAATCTTTAGAAAATAGCGACTTTAGTTAGAATTGTTTAACCCTTCATTGCACCTGCAAAAATATTTTTAGGTGGCTTGTCTAATTGACATTTAGGGTTTTAATCATGGTGAGGTGAGGCAACCGACCCATACGAAGGGAAAGAATAGAGAGGAAAGGCCATTAAGTAAGATGGATTTTTTTTTTAATTATTAGATACCTGTGTAACACAGTGAAAAATAAAATTACAAATTTGGACTTTTTCTCTAGAATTACCAATCTCGATGTTGGTGGGTTGATTGGAAACATGTTGGAAATTAGAGTTCATTGCTTCACGATGAATCCTTGTGAATTTTGGGTCAATTATTTCATTAAAAGCCTGATGCAAAATAATATTTTGTTACAAAATTCAGTGATATAAAACAGTAAAAAAAAATGATGATAAGTAGCAAATTTTTTTTTTTGCTTTACTTTTGTTTTACACATCTTTAAAAGGTGAACTTGTCATGCAGCCAACATCATTCTAACAAATTCCTTGTAATCAATTAGACCATCACCATCCAAATCAGCATCTCTAATCATCTGCTCCACCTCTTCATCAGTCGGCCTCTCTCCTAAGTTAACCATTACATTTCTCAACTGCCAACAAAATGAAAAAAAAAAAAAACATAATAATTAATAAGAAAATACAAAGTAGATAAAATTTGAAATAACTTTGCAAGTAAGTGTGAAGAGTTCAAAACAATTCTAAAAATATTACGGTGCAAGTGGTCTTATGCTCTTATGCAAGTAAAATTTATTATCTTGTGTTAGTAATATTTTTGTAAAAGAAAAATGAAGAAGAATTAACCTCATTGGGTGATATGTAGCCATCTTGATCCTTGTCAAATACTTTAAAGGCTTCTTTTAGTTCCTCTACTGCTTCACTTTCCTATAAATATAAACAATCACAATTAGACATTATACTGCATACTCCTAAAGTTCAGATGAGTCGACTTCTTTTTAATAAAATTAAAACAATTGAAATTAATGTACATAATGTGTAAACACATGAATAAATTGGGTAGAATAGCTGATCAAAAAAATTGGGTAGAATATATAGGATGATTATTCAGAACTCCCGGAGTATGGACACGTAGTGCTCCATAAGGTTTTGGTTGGTGGAGATGCGCACGGGCCCACGCTTTATGTTGGGGATGGGGAAACAACATGAGCCTAAGTAATTGGTGATTGGCTTGGAGTATGGACATGTGGTGCTCCAAAAGTATTGTATAATTTTCCGAATATATATACATTTCAATATAAAAGAGATGATAACATTATTTTTTTATCTATATGACTAATAAATGAAAATTTGACTAAGTATTATGTGAATTTATGTCAAACTTGTGAAACTTAAATGTATTTTCCTCAAACTTTAAGAGATATTAATGTCATTTATCCTTAGGCATTCTTATGAAAATTTCTACACGTAAAATAGCATAAATTACAATTTTTACCCTCTGAATTTTACTTGAATTTCATTCTAATTTTTCACTTTATAATTGTAAATTTGTAATAGATAAGTTCTCAGACTTGAAGCCAAGTTTTAATCTAATCCTTTTATCATCCCACAGGTCAAAATTTGAGTGAAAGTTAAAACATGAGTAACCAAAGTAAAATTTAAATGAAAATTGAAAGGTGAATAGTGCAATTTTTTTGGTAATATTTTTCTCTAATGCTGCCAAAACGTGCTCATGTGGCTCTTACGTGTGCACTTTCTGTCCAAATTCTTAACAATGAGTAACAAGAGGGCCACGTTAAAATACAGAGTAAAATTTGATAACTTAATTGTTACAAGATGAGTACCAAAGTGAAATTTAAATAAAAATTAGAGCCTAGAAAATATAATTTACCCAGTAAATAGCATAACTGAGAACATGACAGCTGAAAGAAGAAGAAGAAGAAAAAAAAAAGGTAGATGATGTTACACCTTCATCTTTGTGGCCATGAGATGCAAGAACTCCCCAAATTCAATTGTTCCATTACCATTGACATCAACATCACTGATCATGCGCTGCAATTCTACTTCTGTTGGAATTTGATCAATTGATTTAATTGCTGTGGCCAATTCTTCAATGGTGATGCAACCTATACATATTATATCGTAGATATCAGTACATATCCCGATATTAATAATGAAAATCATAATTGGAAGTTAAGCATATCAGGATTTGGGGGTTATGTTCTGCCTTAATGTTATGCACTTTTGTGAGCTCACTCTGGATTCGCTGATCCGAACCGTTCATTTTATATAATCATTTTTCATGCAAAAAAAATTAGGTTAATCAATTACTGGTAGCCAAATATGATCCGATTATGTGGCTATTGATATCTAATCATTTTTTTTTTTTTGCCTAAACAATCTATTCGACGTATTATACAACATAACGATTCAAATCATATTAACATATCTAGATTGAACCCTACCAAAAAGCACAACAGACACCCAAATCCAACCCACCATGCGTTTATTTCCAATATATATATATATTTTTGTGTGAACCAAAAAGGAGAGAGAAAAATAAAGAGAAACATATGCTTACCATCTCCATCTTTGTCAAGCATGCAAAAAGCTTCCTGAAACTCAGCAATCTGTTCTTCACTCAATTCATCTCCCTCATATTTCATCTTTGTTTGCTAAATGATTGCTATGAACGTTACAACTTTTTGCACTACAAAACACACACACACACACACCAGAGAGAGAGAGAGAGAGAGAATAGTTGAGAATGCTCTAATATTATTGCATCAACCTGCGACACTTATATATATGCAAGGAGTATACTTTGAAGGAAGGGTAGATAAGTATTGTTCCCTTCATTTTTTTTTAATCATCAAGAAAGTTACTTTAACTATCAAACAAATGCTTGCTTATAATTCTATTAAGAATTTTCTGGATGGCCGGGACCGCAGTTTGCAAGTCTTGGATGGGTTGGACTTGGATGGCATTGCTTTAAAGTTTAAAATGTCTTTAAATCTTATAATTCTATTGATTTCATTGTCTTTAAATCTTATGTTTCGTTATTTCAAAATATTGGCATTCATTAAATTTTGTCTTGAAATTATGGCACTTCAAAATTTTCAATCATCTAGAATAGTCGTGAGTGTTTCGAGGTAGATAGATAAAGAAATTTGAAAATAAAATTCTTAATATAATTTCATAAATACTTTCTTGGTAAATTACACTTTATCCTTTTTATGTTCAGTCATTTTTTCACTTTAGCTCTAGAAATTTTTTATCCCTTCATGTTTCAAATTTTTTCCAATTTACATTAATACTAACTTATGTTTAAAATTAAATAGAAAATGTCATGTAGTTGGCACATTTCACCCATCGTTTATCTTCTTTTTTTTTTTAAATTTATGAACTAAACACATCAAGTATTGCATAAAAAATGTAACATGGTATACCAAAATTAGATAATAATTTTCCTAGAAAGAAAATCCCAAAATGATCAATGTAATACATTGGACACGGTATGAATGAATGTAGTCAAAAATACATTGGACACGGTATCGACTGTGAATAGGATGCATCCAAGTTCGGTTTAGTCAAATAATTGATGTCACTTGGACTCTATTTTGTTGCCACAGAAACGACTTTAGTACTTTTTGTTTATTTGTTTGTTTTCATTTATTAAAAATACTAAAATAATCACCTAATGAATCATAATAATATAGCATGGCTTCTTTCAACTGGGTTGGTGGAGCTCATTACAAATCCAATTCCAATAATCTTATTTATTCATTTTATCTTGTATATTTACTCCTATCTATCTATCTGTACTATTATATATGTGATGGTTAAAGTTAAGATTGATGTCTCAATTTTTAAATTTTTCCAAAATGTCCTTGTAGTTGTTACATGGGCGAAAATCCCAAAAGAAAATCCCAAAATGATCAATGTAATACATTGGACACGGTATGAATGAATGTAGTCAAAAATACATTGGACACGGTATCGACTGTGAATAGGATGCTTCCAAGTTCGGTTTAGTTAAATAATTGATGTCACTTGGACTCTATTTTGTTGCCACACAAACGACTTTAGTACTTTTTGTTTATTTGTTTGTTTTCATTTATTAAAAATACTAAAATAATCACCTAATGAATCATAATGATATAGCATAGCTTCTTTCAACTGGGTTGGTGGAGCTCATTACAAATCCAATTCCAATAATCTTATTTATTCATTTTATCTTGTATATTTACTCCTATCTATCTATCTGTACTATTATATATGTGATGGTTAAAGTTAAGATTGATGTCTCAATTTTTAAATTTTTCCAAAATGTCCTTGTAGTTGTTACATGGGCAATACCCTAAATTCAGGTTTTTTTTTCCTCCAAATCTCTCAACTTCTTAATTTTCCAAATTCAATTCAATTTTTATGTTTTAAATTCAATTATATGGTTTAGAATCTTCTTTTTCTAAAATTAAATGATCATATGCGTACACATACCGTCACTTATAGTACATCTCTATGTGTAAATCATTCATTAAAAAAATATGTATTCATCGAATAGTTGCAATCATATTTTTTCTAAAAAGAAATGGATGGTAAAAATGATTTTAATAATAAGTCATTTAAGTTTAAGATTTTAACCAGCTCGAGCTCTCGAGCTGAATAAAAATTTAACGAACCGAGCTCAAGCTGAGTTGGCTTAGGCTCGACCTGAGCCTGTTCACGAGTTTTAACGAGCCAAAAAATTTATAAATTCATACTTGAATGTGAGACTAAAGTTACAATTAAAACTTTGATTATACAATTATATATACAATATATATAAACATACTAAAAAAAAGTCCACATTTTACTAAAATAATAATATCTACTACCACTATTATATAAATGTACTATCTATAGTTAACTATTATTTACATTTATATTTTTTAAATATATAATTTCCAGATCCAAAAGATTACCACTTGTTTATTAAAAATTTAACGAGCTCGAGCTCGAGCTCGAACGGCAAAAAAAATTAACGAATCAAGTTCGAACGAGTTCTTACCGAGCCGAGTTCGAACTTGTTCATGAACGGCTCTGTTCATTTGCAGCCCTACTTATAGTACATCTCTATGTGTAAATCATTCATTAAAAAAATATATATTCATCGAATAGTTGCAGTCATATTTTTTCTAAAAAGAAATGGATGGTAAAAATGATTTTAATAATAAGTCATTTAAGTAGCGGAGCCACGACGTGCCGTCCTGGATTATTATTTTATTATTATTATTATTATTATTTATATATGTATATAATAATATTTTAAACAAAAATAATATTTAGAATAAAATGTCAATGGCATTTTTAAATTTATAAAATAATAGTGATTGTTTTATTGAAAATGAAGTGAATACAACAAATTATATTTTTATGTATGAAAATTTTGTGAAAAAATCTCAATATAAAGGTAATATTCATCATTATTGATATGCAAATATAATTAATCTCACTATATATATGAAAAAATTAGTAGAGTATTAGTTATATTTGTATGTAGAGTTCACCCTTCATATGTTGTTTTACTATTGGTTGATGATATTATATGTCAATAATAACGTGATATCACTATTATATGAAATTTTTACTCAAACTTTGTAAAAATTTGATTTATCTTACCATTATATAATTTATATTAAAACTTAAATATATGACTTTTTTACATTATCCGTGACACACTAGTTACACGCAATATTTTCTTTTTTATTTTATTTGAAATTAATTGTAAAATTTTATGTGAAATAATTTTGTAATAATTTATTTAAGTTTTTATACTTAATATTAATTTAAAAATTATTATTATCTTCTTATTATTGATTTTAAAAAAAAAACTATAATTAATAAATGCCCATCTTTTTATTTTTTATACATATGTATATAAATAAAATTTTAAACAAAATAATATTTAGAATAAAATATCAAGGGCATTTTTAAATTTATAAAAATAATAGTGATTTAATAATTGCAATAATTATAAGATCAATTTACTTTATTTTGTAAGAATGTACAAAATGAACAAATTAAATTATTAAAGAATCGAATAACTAAAAAACAAAATGCAATTCCTTCAACACTAGGTTGTATGGAAAATGCATTGGACCCCTAGTGGGGGTGTTGGGGGTCCTTGCTGATTGGCTGGAAAACAATTTTTTTTTTTTGAGACTTTTTTGACTTCAGCCACTGGCAGTGTGCTATGTGGCACTGGGGGTGCTGGGGGTGCCTAGTTTCCAGCATCACCCAGGTTGTATCCATGTAATTCCTTCAATTTTTTAATTCTCAGCCACTTGACATTCCATAGCATGTAAGTCTTTGCCATTTTCATTTCAGAAAAATTTTCTATTATAGTTTTTCTTCTCGGTGCGAAAATAGCATCTTTTCTTTTGACTACGTATGCTAGTTTTATTATTTTTTTTTATTTATTTATTTTATTTGGATAGAAAATGGGAAATGGGCTTCACTTTCGACCCTAACTTCGGCTAATTTTTATTCTTTTACTTGATAACCGCTAGTAATACAAAGTACTATTTATCAAAAAATAAAAAATTAAATAAGAAGTTTGAAAAAGAAAAGAGACCATCGTCCACATCACTCCCAAAAAATATATATTATTAAAACTTTATTTTTGAAAGCATTTTTTTCTTTAAAAAATAATTATTTAATTTTTTTTTTAAATCACTATCCGAATTAAAATACTGATTTGTATAATAAAAACTTGGACACATGTTAGGTAACTTTTACTTTTTTGTTTATGTTTAAAAAAAAATTATAAATTGGTTTTTGTTTATTTTAAAAAAATAAATAAAAGTTACAAACACATTTGATTTAAACAAAATGTTTATAAAAAAAATAAAAATAAATAAAAGACATGTTTGTTAAGATCTAAAATATTTATATTTATATTTTATTATGTAAGAAAAGAAGGATCATATCATACAAGCCATAAGTCCATTTGGATTAAAAATTATTATTGTCTCATATTTAGATAATTAAAAAAAATAATTGGGTTTTGTCTCTATTATATTTAGATGAGAAAAGAAGCAAAAATATGTGATATATAGGTGGGATTTTTTTTTCTTTGTATTTTAATATGTAATCTCGGTATTATGAAAACTATACAACCAATCAAGTTGTTTCTCACTACATTTCACCATTTTTAGTGAAAATGAAACCCTTAAAATAGGGGGGTTTTTGTCACAACCCAAACCCGCCCCTATGGGTTCAACATCGTAACCGGCAAGTAATCATGAGATTACCGAAGGCCTCTGAGACAGATTAATATAATAATAGGAGCTAGCGGAAGCAAATAACAAATATATAACATCCATTGAGCTGTGCAGACTTATATGAGACAGAAAAATTTTAAACTTTTATATACATATCTACACATCATCCTTACGACATCATATACATACAGACTAGACAAAAAGAGACTTAGCCCTATTTACAAAATAAACGAAACTTGTTTAACCAAACAATAAGACAAAGCTTAAACTTTATGCACTTAGCTATAAACGCTAGACATGTCCGGAACCTCCACGGGAGGCACATAGGTTGGCTGACAGAAAGAAGAATCCAGGCAGCAGCTTTAGGACTAGTCACATGCCTGATCATCTACATACATAAAATAATATAGTGAGCTGGAGCCCAGTGAATAAATACAAAGTAAAGGTTTTTAATGAATGATGTCCATCACAGGGTCAGAAATCAAAGCTTATATCATAAACATATTCTTATCAGAAACAGAGTCTTATGCATATTCAGGTTTCAAATCAGAAATAAATTCAAATACATGTTCATATTCATATTCAGATTCAGATTTTGCATAAGATCATACGTGGTACACCCATTAGCTATCAAATCAACTTGGTCCTGAGACCCACATGTATAGTCGGTACCGACGACCATAAAGGTCCATATCTTGCACGCAAGTAGCCATGGTATTGTTACCTTCCAGGCAAGGGCCACGTGAATATAGGCCTCGGTATTGTTACCCCCGGGCAAGGGCCACGTGAATATAAGCCACAATATTGTTACCCCTAGGCGAGGGCCACGTGAATATAAGCCACAGTATTGTTACCCCTGGGTGAGAGCCACATGCATATTGGCCACGGTATTGTTACCCCCGGGCGAGGGCCACGTGAACTAAGGATACCACAAATACATTTCAGAAAAATGGACATTCATTCATAATTCATAAAATAGCATTTCAGAAAACAGATTGTATCATATTAGTCAAAAAATATCTTGCGCGCAAGTAGCCATGGTATTGTTACCTCCCAGGTAAGGGCCACGTGAATATAGGCCTCGGTATTGTTACCCCCGGGCAAGGGCCACGTGAATATAAGCCACAGTATTGTTACCCCTAAGCGAGGGCCACGTGAATATAAGCCACAGTATTGTTACCCCTGGGTGAGAGCCACATGCATATTGGCCACGGTATTGTTACCCCCGGGCGAGGGCCACGTGAACTAAGAATACCACAAATACATTTCAGAAAAATGGACATTCATTCATAATTCATAAAATAGCATTTCAGAAAACAGATTGTATCATATTAGTCAAAAAATACTTATAATTAAATAGAACTTTACAAAGTTATTACTCACAGTGTTCAGATGCTTGGGCCGTCCTTGTAGCCGACCCTACACAATTCATAATACACATAGAAATCGGGTCACAATATAATTTATTCCGTTCTTAACTTGTTTAATTCTCTTTATACCAAATTACACATCAATTTGCAATTTCGCAAATTAATCACAAGTTGCAAATAACATCATCAACTCAACACACTTCTCAACACATATCTCAACACAATCCACCTTTTGCCGACTTACTACAGTGGGATAGTGGGTACCCAATTCATTACACTTTCCACCTTTCGCCGGCTACTATACGGTGGAAAGTGCACTCCCAAAAACTATTTTCTAGAAAGCCATTTTCTTCCAAAAACCATATTTCTCCGAAAACCATTTTTTTCAACTTTTTAACACCATCCCCCACATTTGCCGGCTATAATACCGACGGTCGTGGGCACCGAAAAAATATTTTTTGACTCCCCACGTGGGTACCAACACAACACCACCCAACTCAACTCAACCCAACCCAACCCAACCCAAACTCGACACAACCCAACATGATTCAAACACAATTCATCATAGTTCAACACAATTCAATTCAATATTAGTCAACTCAACTTAATTCAACAACACTATTCAACATAATTAACTTTGTTCAACATAATACAAAGTGAACTCTTAAACCTTTATTTCATCATTTCACCTCAAGGCCCATGTCATCCATATCATTAATAAATCATTTCCCTAATCTTCCTTTCACATTATAGCATGATTTACAATGTCCATAATAAAAGTTCAATCGCTAATTTTTAATATAATTTTCAAACACCTCCAAAATCTAATTAAACTTGTACATATATAACTCAACCTACCAATTTCATGATTCTACTTTCAATTTGGGCAAAATCATTATTTATCATCATGAATCAACTTAGAGTTTTCAAGAAAATCAAGAATTTCAAGAAAAATTCATACTTCTGAAACCATTACCTTTTTATTCCGATTTTCCCATTGATTATACACATAAGGTTCATAATCCACAATATTAACCCAACAATTGAACCTCAACACTTCAAACCCTAAACTCCCAAATTCCATGATATAACACTATATGCTCAAAAATGTAAATTTTGCATTTATATAATCAAAATACCACAAATCTATCTATTAATGCAAGTATTGAAGAAGAACTAGGACCCTTACCTCAAGAATCGAACAAAAGAGCAAGCTTTGATGAAATTCCTTCACAAATCCGAAAGTCCAATCGGTAGAAAATTTTGATCTTCAAGCCTCTTCACTTTCTTGTAAGAGATCTTGCCCAAAACTTAGAAGAATAGAAAGTATTTTGGGATCAAAAACCTAGGGTTTTCGGACCTAGGGTAAGAGGAATGAAGAGGGGAGATGAAAGTGTGAAGAATGATCTAGAAAATTGATTTTAAAATTGGTTAATTCGCGCGGTCTACTCGAGCATTGCTTTTCCCGCTCGAGTGTACCTGCTTCCAGCACAGATTCTAAAACTTCAAACGGGTATAACTCTATCATCCGGACTCCGTTCTAGGTTGTTCTTGTGTCCAAATCGAAGCCCCGAAAATAATATTTCCAATGGTTCTAGCCTCACATCCAAATTCAAAGTGTGGAAAAAGAAAAAGGCAAAAGAGTGACGGTTGCTCGTAAGAAAAATTATCTGAATTAAATTCTTGCTCCACTCTTACTTTACCATTATGCTACCACTTTGATCAACACCCCAAAATAGAATAAGGAGGTTCCAAATACACTAATAAAAATGTCAAGGGCAATCTCACTTTCCACGCTCGAGCATCGCTTTCCACGCTCGAGCGCGCAGACCAACAAAGTTGTCTGCTCGAGCGACCACTCCTGCGCTCAAGCGGGAATTCACAACTCTCAGAATTTCAAACCGCCTGTAAAAATGTTAGAAAGCTCTCAAGTCTGCTCGAGCGTCAACTCTCCCGCTCGAGCGGAGGAAAAAATTTCAAATCGTTACAATTTTATTTCTCATCATTTCATATAGTTTCTCACCTAACTTATAAATTAAACATAAAATTTTAAAATATATATATATATATATATATATTATTGAGATTCTTGGAAACTTATTCTATTTTCATTATTTCAAATATGTTGGTTACATTGGTTTATATACTGTATCTAAATCATACAAAATATCTAATCTGAAACTAACTCTAAACAAATTAACTAACTCATAACAAACTAGCTAACCACCACAACTAATTCCACTAGGGTTACAGATTTGTGATGGTGCAGGTCTAACAGACAAAGACAGCTGTCCATGAGCAGATGGTGATGAAACCTGAGTGCAGTGAGCAGAGGACTGATGTCCATGAGCAGAGAATGATACCTCTTCAGCCCCCCTCACGCGGATAGGGGAAGAAACCACTAGCAGCTTGTCACGAAGGTAATGAAATCTGGAAGGCGAAAGAAGCTTTGTGAAAATATCAGCGACCTGATCCATGGTAGGAATATACTTAAGTGCAATCTGATTGGCAACCACTTTTTCCCGATTAAAATGACAATCGATTTCTATATGTTTGGACCGTGAATGGAAAACAGGGTTGGATGCTAAGGCCATGGCAGACAAACTATCACACCATATGACAGGAACAGTAGAAGATGAGACACAGAAGTCCTTATGTAATTGTTGAATCCAAGTGAGCTCAGCTGTGGCATGAGCTAAGGCTCTATACTCAGCTTCAGTGGATGATCTAGAAACAGTTGCTTGCTTTTTAGCGGACCATGAAATCAAGTTTGAGCCGAGATATACACAATAGCCAGAGGTTGATTTTCGATCAAGACTATCACTGGCCCAGTTAGAGTCGGAGAAGGCAGAAAGAGCAAACGAACTTGGGGTGAAAAAGAGACCATAATGAAGAGTCCATTTAACATATCTAAGGAGCCTCTTAACAGCTTGAAAATGAGCATTAGTAAGGAGAGACATAAACTGACATGCTTGATTAACAGCATAGGAGAGATCAGGTCTGGTAATAGTCAAATATTGCAGGCCACCAACCAAACTTCGATATAGTGAGGGCTGAGCAAATGGCAGAGAATCAGGTGTAGAACACACAGCTTTAATAACCATAGGAGAGGAACATGGTTTGCAGTCGGCCATTCCAGCTTTGTGCAATAATGCAGCAGCATATTTAGCTTGAGATAAAAAGGAACCATGCTCATCAGACTGAACAGAAATGCCCAGAAAATAAGACAAAGAACCAAGGTCTTTCATGGAAAATGACTGGTGCATGTGTTGAAGAAGTAGATCAATGAAAGCAGAATCATCACCAGTTAATAAGATGTCATCAACATACACCAAGAGCAGAGTGAGACTTGTAGAAGTTTTTCTGATAAAAAGAGAGGCATCAGACAGACTGTTGGTGAATCCTTGAGAAAGTAAGAAAGTTGAAAAAGTGGAGTACCAAGCCCTAGGGGCTTGTTTGAGACCATACAAGGCCTTCTTGAGTTTGCAAACATGAGTAGAAGATTGTTCAAACCCTGGAGGCTGCAGCATATAGACCTCTTCTTGAAGAGTACCATGAAGAAATGCATTGGAGATGTCAAGCTGCTTGATAGACCATTGAGATTGAAGAGCAACACTTAAAAAGATTCGAATAGTGGGTTGTTTAGCCACGGGACTAAAAGTCTCATGGAAATCAATACCCTCTTGTTGTAAAAATCCCTTGGCTACCAATCTAGCTTTATAACGAGCAATAGTACCATTGGAATCTCTTTTAATGCGAAAAACCCATTTGCACCCAATGGCAATTTTATGAGAAGGAAGAGGAACAAGGTCCCAAGTGCCTTGTTGTTGAAGAGCTTGATATTCTTCCTGCATGGCTTGAAACCACACAAGAGAGTGAAAAGCATCATGAACAGATGTAGGTTCAGTTTCAAGAAGAGATACTTTAGCAGAAAAACAGTGAGGAAGTTTATGTTTAGATCTAGTAATCATGGGATGTATGTTAGACACGGAGAAAGGAAGAGAAGGAGGAGGTAAATCAATAGTAATGGAGGAAATAGGTATAGGCTGAGGAAGAGGAGGAGGAGTAGGAGGAGTAGACTCAGATCTGGAAGAGGGCTCAGAAGGAGTAGGAGATGAAACAGATGAAGAAGGAGACTGAGTAGGAGTAGCAGATGAAGAACTGAGTGAAGAAGGCCAGAAAAAGGATGTAAGAGTAGATAAATCTAAAGATGAAGAAGAGGAAACTGAGGACTGTTGCTGAGAGAAAGGAAAGCATGATTCATTAAAAATGACATGCCTAGAAATGTAGATTTTTCCAGAAAGAGGCTCAAGACATCTATATCCCTTAATAGTAGGATGGTATCCTAAGAAAACACAAGACATGGATTTTGGTGCCAGCTTGTAAGGAGCATAAGGCTTTAACCAAGGGAAGCACTGGCAACCAAACACTTTGAAAAGAGAAAAATCAGGTATGCTATGAAACAACATTTCAAAAGGTGTCTTGTGATGTAAAATACTAGAAGGCATTCTGTTAATGAGAAATGTGGCTGTGGCAATGGCATCAAACCAAAACTTAATTGGAACAGCTGAGTGATGAAGCAAAGTGATGGTAGTTTCAATAATGTGTCTGTGTTTGCGTTCAGCTATGCCATTTTGAGCTTGAGTATAGGGACAACTACGTTGATGAATAATGCCATGAGAAGACAGCAAAGTATCAATTCTTTTATTGACAAATTCAGTGCCACAATCAGTCCGAAGTATTTTAAGAGAAGTCTGAAATTGAGTATCAATATATGCTTTGAATACAAGCAATTTATCATACACCTCACTCTTGTAGTTCAAAGGATACACCCAAGTAAATCTACTGTAATCATCCACAAACAAAACATAGAAACGAAATGGAGCATTATCTACTGTAAAGGGACCCCATACATCACTATGAACTAAGGCAAAAGGACAATTGACAGAAGATAGACCATTGAGATTGAAGAGCAACACTTAAAAAGATTCGAATAGTGGGTTGTTTAGCCACGGGACTAAAAGTCTCATGGAAATCAATACCCTCTTGTTGTAAAAATCCCTTGGCCACCAATCTAGCTTTATAACGAGCAATAGTACCATTGGAATCTCTTTTAATGCGAAAAACCCATTTGCACCCAATGGCAATTTTATGAGAAGGAAGAGGAACAAGGTCCCAAGTGCCTTGTTGTTGAAGAGCTTGATATTCTTCCTACATGGCTTGAAACCACACAGGAGAGTGAAGAGCATCATGAACAGATGTAGGTTCAGTTTCAAGAAGAGATACTTTAGCAGAAAAACAGTGAGGAAGTTTATGTTTAGATCTAGTAATCATGGGATGTATGTTAGACACGGAGAAAGGAAGAGAAGGAGGAGGTAAATCAATAGTAATGGAGGAAATAGGTATAGGGTGAGGAAGAGGAGGAGGAGTAGGAGGAGTAGACTCAGATCTGGAAGAGGGCTCAGAAGAAGTAGGAGATGAAACAGATGAAGAAGGAGACTGAGTAGGAGTAGCAGATGAAGAACTGAGTGAAGAAGGCCAGAAAAAGGATGTAAGAGTAGATAAATCTGAAGATGAAGAAGAGGAAACTGAGGACTGTTGCTGAGAGAAAGGAAAACATGATTCATTAAAAATGACATGCCTAGAAATGTAGATTTTTCCAGAAAGAGGCTCAAGGCATCTATATCCCTTAATAGTAGGATGGTATTCTAAGAAAACACAAGACATGGATTTTGGTGCCAGCTTGTGAGGAGCATAAGGCTTTAACCAAGGGAAGCACTGGCAACCAAACACTTTGAAAAGAGAAAAATCAGGTATGCTATGAAACAACATTTCAAAAGGTGTCTTGTGATGTAAAATACTAGAAGGCATTCTGTTAATGAGAAATATGGCTGTGGCAATGGCATCAAACCAAAACTTAATTGGAATAGCTGAGTGATGAAGCAAAGTGATGGTAGTTTCAATAATGTGTCTGTGTTTGCGTTCAGCTATGCCATTTTGAGCTTGAGTATAGGGACAACTACGTTGATGAATAATGCCATGAGAAGACAGCAAAGTATCAATTCTTTTATTGACAAATTCAGTGCCACAATCAGTCCGAAGTATTTTAAGAGAAGTCTGAAATTGAGTATCAATATATGCTTTGAATACAAGCAATTTATCATACACCTCACTCTTGTAGTTCAAAGGATACACCCAAGTAAATCTACTGTAATCATCCACAAACAAAACATAGAAACGAAATGGAGCATTATCTACTGTAAAGGGACCCCATACATCACTATGAACTAAGGCAAAAGGACAATTGACAGAAGCATTAGACAATGTGAAAGGAAGTCTATGAGATTTAGACACATTACAATCAAGGCAAGACAAGGCCTTATTAAAAGACAATTTATTTGGTAAAACACCAGCCAGATGCTGAAGCTTTAAAGAGGATGGATGGCCTAATCTTTGATGCCAAAGCAAATCAGACACAGGTGCTGAAGTGCTTGACTGAAACACAGATGCTGGAGTGCTATCAGACACAGGGGCTGAAGTAGTTGACTGAAGCACAGGTGCTGAAGTGCTAGATTGAAAAACTTGAGGAGAAGAACATTGTTCAGATGAAGGAATGAACTGGTAAAGACCATTGATATTAACACCTCTATGCAGAATCTTGTTCGTGCATTTGTCCTGAATGACAAAAGTGTTAGCATCAAAAATAACAAGACAGTTGAGGTCTTTGGTGAGTTGATGCACAGATAAAAGATTTGAAGAAATGGTAGGAACATGAAGAAGATTTGAGAGAGGAAAAGAAAACTGTGGAGTTGGTAAGATACCTTTACCTATATGACTAATTTGTAAGGAAGAGCCATTACCAACTTGAACATGATCCTGACCTTGATAAGGCTGAAATTGTTGCAGATTAGTCAAGTCATTGGTCAGATGATTGGTAGCTGCAGAGTCAACATACCAAGGAGGTATGGGAGGATCAGAAGAAGACTGAGGAACTGAAGCAGCATAGGACTGAGGAACTGAAGCAGCATAAGCCTTTGACTGAGACAGAGAAGACTGAGAAGAGGTGCTGCCAGAGAAAGGCTGAAAGGTAGGATCCAGTCGATGCCAGCAGTCAAAAGCATTATGATTCCAACCTCCACAAATCTGACATCCAGAGTTAGAAGCAAAAACTCCTCTGGATTTATTATTATTATGATTATTGTGGTATCTATTATTGAATCTGCCACCTCGAACAGCATTATATCTACCTCTGAAACCACGATAAGAACCTCTACCTCTTACAGAGTGAAAACCTCTATTAACAAAATTTGAAGAATCATAACCTGATGAAGATGATCCTCGTGAGGCAGAGTAGGCAACATTAAGATCAGTGCCAGTAGACTGTTTAAGTTTCTGTTCAATATGAATGAATTCGGAACATAACAATGAACACAAATGTTCCATTTTGACAGGCTCAGACCGAGTACGAATAGAAGTTTTGAAAGCATCATATTCCTCTGGTAGACCATTCAAAATTAGGAAAACCAGATCTTCATCATAAACTTTTGCAGAAGCTAGAGCAAGCTGTGCTGCAAGATCTTTGATTTGAGATAGATATACCTCCATTGAAGATGAGTTCTTACGAAGAGTTTGAAGTTTGGTTTTTAGTTGATGAATATGAGACCGTGAAACTGAAGTAAACTGCTTCTCTAAGAATTGCCATACCTGATCACTTTGAGTCAGATGAAGAACAGAGGAATAAATGGATGAAGATAGAGTTGCAGTAAGACAAGTGAGCAAATGTGCATCAATCAATTGCCATTGCACATAACTTGGATTTGAAACAGTTTTTCCAGATTCATCAATGAGTTCTGGAGATGGACATAGATGAGATCCATTAACATGATCAAGAAATCCAGATGCTTTAAGCACATTTGTCATCTGAGATTTCCATATAAGGAAATTGTTGGATTCGAGCTTCACTGTAATGAGAGAGTTGAAATTGGAAATCAGTAAACTGAGATTTGGTGGGAGAGAAGAATCAGCCATTGAAGACTTGTGGATCTTGCTCACGAGAGCTTAATGCTCTGATACCATATTGAGATTCTTGGAAACTTATTCTATTTTCATTATTTCAAATCTGTTGGTTACATTGGTTTATATACTGTATCTAAATCATGCAAAATATCTAATCTGAAACTAACTCTAAACAAATTAACTAACTCATAACAAACTAGCTAACCACCACAACTAATTCCACTAGGGTTACAGATCTGTGATGGTGCAGGTCTAACAGACAAAGACAGCTGTCCATGAGCAGATAGTGATGAAACCTGAGTGCAGTGAGCAGAGGACTGATGTCCATGAGCAGAGAATGATACCTCTTCATATATATATATGTATATTTCATTGCTCTTCATTTCTCATAAAATCACTCAATCCATGCATGGTATTAGTCTCATGATTTTTTTCTCTAACCAAACATACCTTTTGTGGGAACTATGTAATTACCAATCTACTCCCATGACCCACGAATTTAAACTTAGGCATAAAGATGAAAATAGAGCTGAAGATTCTATGAATGTTTGGGATGTTTTGAGTCTTGGGCTTGATTGGTATCATGTAGTAGGGTAATATGCATCTCTTTCGGTGTTTTGTTTACCGTATCGGGTCATTGAGATTCATTTTCTACTCCTATTTAACCTCTCTTAACTTTTCCAAATTGAAAATTTTGAGTTTTGGGCATTGGAACTTGCCTTGATTTGCAAAATCACATTCTGAGTTTCTGGGCAAAATCGTTTGTGCGGAATTAAAAACCGCCCGAGCGAATCCTCACAGAGCTTTTTAAATTTTTCAGGGTTTTCTGGGCAGGAAACCGCTTGAGCGGATTTTGGTGAACTTTTCTGGGCAACTCTCTGGAGCAATCCACTCATGAGGCTAAAATTCTCGCTCATACGAATTGGAAATTCTGCTCAGGTGGATTTCGGTGCGTCTGTCTCGAAGCTCATGCTCTTTTCCTCAAAAGTGATGTCAAAAGTTATTTTATACAAATTTTTCTCTTCTCTCTCTCTCTCTATATTCATCTTTTCTCTCCCTTCTCTTTAAAAACATACCCAAATCCAACTTCTCTCTAAGATCTAGCTCAAACCTTCAAGAGTTTGAGGAGGGCTTTTCACACCAAATTGAAGATGGCGACAAGGGCTACATTTGTAACTAATTGGATCGCGTTTTCACCAACTTTGATTTCTAGGGTTTTCTTCATTTTCTTCTCCCAAGCTTGAGGTATGAATAATCTTTGACTTATATATATGTTTTTACAAGATTGTGCATGTTTTGAGCATTTCATCGTGCTTGAGTTATGATTTTGGGTTATTGAACCTTAGATGATGTTAGAAGATGATTTTATCTACTTTTCCTAAAGCTTTTGAGAATATGAGTATGTTCTAAGGTATGGGTGATGTATTGGAAAAATCTTTCCAAAAATGGAATAAAAACTTTATTTTAATGGAAACCTTATAACTTAGGGATTTTGGGAAAAGGCATAGTATTGTGAAATTGATGCTTGATAATTTTCCATGTAAATAAATGATGGAGAAATTCCTATGGTTGTATCAAATGAGGGAATTTCATAAAGGAAATGAAAATGGTTGATTTTAAAACTTATCATTGATTTATCTTGGAAAACCAAATTTAGAAAATGACATTTAACATGTGGAGAATACATGAATGTTGATATTATTATATTATCTCCTGAAAAAAGATATACCATGATGTTATATTGATAAGAGATATAGAATTTGATTACAATGGAGGATTGTGTAGATGAAGTGAGAAATTGAGAAATTTCAAGGCATTGATATAGAAATATATTGCATTCGCACTTGATTTAATTATTTTTCACCATTCAAATTGGCATTGTTGATATGTTTAAATGGAACTTTATTATTGCATTGAGCACCTGCATAGTCATGCCATTTTTGTCATTGATACAATTGATATTGAATATTGTATTAGAAAAAGGTATTGTTTTGACATTTTATGAAACAAGATCTTATTGATTTGTTTTGGGGGTAAATACGGTGGAAAATCCTGTTAGGGGGTGTAATTTGAGAATTAAGTTGGTGTAAGTTTCTTTGGTGTAAGACTAAAAACACACACATGCGGGTGCATAAGCCCTTCGATTAGAATATGTTTGATAAGCCTACCTGCAGACACTAGCCCTAGGGATTTGCTTGAGTCGTATTTACAGTCCTTTTGAACTACATTGAAAACTATTGAATTGTTAAATTCTCAATATTGCATTATGCACAAAAGTTTCAAAGATAAAGAAATATGTTTTTTTGAACATGGCATGGCATATACATTCATCCCATGAGATTGTATAAATGTATATACTTTGTTAATATTTTCCTGCTAGACTTTGTGCTTACCCTATGGGATTTTGTATAGGAAAGGATATAGTGATCCGGCCGAGTTAGAGGTGTGAAAACTTGTTTTAAGAGCACAAGGCTCTGTTTCTTTGTTGTAATTATTTTGACAAGCTAATGGCTTTATATGTATGGGTTCGAAAACTACTTTTGTGTAACCGAGCTTAGGCCTTGGAATTTGTAACTCTTGAGGGCATTTAATTGTACTTGACTTGTTATGCCACATGCAATGAATTCATATGCTAGGGATGTTGAATGTATAATCGCATATGGAACATTCTTTTGTAAATCTCTTGATAGTTATTAGTACAAATGTTGGAGATTTGAGGGTGATGTTACTATTGAGACTTACTTGTGTTTACATTAAACAATAGAAGTTGGTAAATCTTATTTGTGTTAATTTTCGGGGCGTGACAATGTTACCATTGAAGTTAGAGTAAGGTAAAAAATTAGTTGAAAATGGCTTCAAAGACCATCTCCAATCTTGATATCAACTTTGTTATCAAATTTAAATTTGATAAAACACGTTACTTTTTGGGTTTCAACCGTGGCATCAAATCCATATCACGTGAGAGGAAAACCAAAAATTTTATCAAATCAAAGGAATATTTAACCGTTAATCAAATTTCGTAGGTAACCATTGATGAACAACCAGATGGACAACCGGCCAGACAACCAGGTGGACTATTAGATTAGGGAAGATTTTATGAAAATTTACTCTAGGCCGGACGACCGGCCAAATGACTAACTAGATTTGATGAAACAACTGGAGCGCATCATATCAAATCAAATTTTTACTCAAATTTGATAAAAAAAAAAATTGATGAAGCGTTAGAGATGCTCTAACTAGATTCAAACCCTAGCAAAACCTTTCGCATAAGGGAGTCACTTGTGTTCCGTGTTTCTTCACTTCTGTGTTTTCCGTTTATAAACCAACATAAACAAGATTTTTTTAATTTACATTTGTTAGCTAAATTTAAAAAGAGGTTGGTGGGCTTCTCTCATATTAGTCATCTCAGTTTAAGAGAGCATTTGGACTTAATAGATCTATTTTGATGCTAACTTTGATGATCTAAATCGTTTATTTTATAAGACTTATTAAGTGTAAAAATTCAAGATGATCAAATATCGATAATTATATATTTAAATCAAATTTATATAACAAAAAATAGGTGACTATTCTTGAAATTATATTTGTCGTCTATTTTTTAAAAACAAATATGATTCAAGCATATAACTACCGATATCTAATCATCTTATTTTTTGTATAAATATTCTACTCGGCGAGTCCTAAAAAGTGAACGGTTCAAATTATCAAAATCGGTCAAAAAATGGGCATATTAAGTCCAATCTAACTTGAGAGAAACCAAACCCATTTAAAAGCTAAGATCATCAATTTACAAACACAAAAAATTACCAAATAAGATTTTATAATAAATTTTAAAATTTATATAAATATAAACAGCAACTGTAAACATATCAAATAGTATCATATTATTACTTCTAGAAACATTAACATGGATCTCAAGTTCAAATAGTGGGCCTTATTTTTTTATTTTTGTGTTTCTGATCGAATAGTTGGCCTTATTAATAACAGTTTCGATTCGTAGCTCGAAATTAGCGTGGCTCGAATGGCCCGACATCAAAACGAAGTCGTTTTGATGTGTGTTTTTTTTTCTGCATTTTTCTGCAGATTTTTCTGATGAAGAAGAAGAAGGGTATGCTGGGTCTGCAGATCTTGTTCATCATCTTCATCAACATCAACAAATTGCAACAACATTATCATCATCATTGCGAAGATCAGAAAAAAATCAGAAAAAAAAAAATTCTTTGATTGATAGATCTACCAATTCTTTGATTTCTGATTCTTTGATAGATCTACCAATTCTTTGACATCAAGAACAAAAAAAAAAAATCAAGAACATCATCATCATCAACACATCAGCCAACAATTGCCAATAATTTTTTATTTATTTTTTCTTTCATCTTCAGAACAACATCAAAAAGAAAACAAAAATAAAAAAATCAAGATCTTCATCATCTTCAACATCATCATCAACAATTTTTTTTTTTTTTTTTGATGAACTAATCTTCAGATCCAGATCAAATCCAGATCAACAAAAAAAAAAAAGTTTGAAAGAGGAGATCGGGCTGTCGATTGCCGCCACCATCACAGACCATCACCATCGATCGCCTCTTCTCTTCTCTTCTCTCCTCTCTTTTCTCTCTCTCTCTCTCTCTCTCTCTCTCCTCTTCTCTTCCCTCTCTGTCTGTGTTCGAAAAAATGAAAAGGAAAGAATGAAAAGGAAAGACAAAAAGAAGAAGAAGAAGAAGAAGAAGAAGGAAAAAAAAAAAAAAAAAACACTGCCCAAAACGGGCCATTCGAGCTGAACGAAATTCGAGCTACGAGTCATTTTTCTATTAATAAATCTAAACTTGGATTTAAGTATTTAAGTGATTTAAAACTTTGGACCATTTCATTTTTACTGGGAATAACCAAATAATTAAACATAAAATATTCAACCTTTTTCGTAAACCCATATTATAGACAATGTGAAAATAATAATGATTTAGAGTACTAATTTTAATATTCTAATAGTGCAGTAATGACATGGTAAGGAGAAAAAAAAAAAAAACAAATCAATACTAAAACATCACATCATAATGTGTGAGACCCACTGCCAACTCCTTAGAGGTGACTTTAAAACTCAAGAATTATAGTTCATTTTTCACGGAAAAAAAAAGCTAAGACCCACTTAACTTTTTCCACCAACAAAAAAAATATTCTTTTTAATATTTATCTTTTTATGAAACTCATCAACTTTTTTATAACATATTTATCATTAAAAGAAAAACAACTAAAAAAATCATTACCAAACCAGCCCTAAAGCCTTTCAAATTGTTTCAGCCCAAACCCATTTTTAAAAGTTACCACATTCATCCGGTTTTTATTTAAAATGATATCGGCCCAAATTTGACTCATGGTATTTGTGCCCATCAATCCATAACTGGATTCAATTATAAGGCCCAATTTGGAAAATTACTTGGGCGGCAATTTAACAGAACATCCAAAGCCTATTAATCTGGAAAAAGGTTGTGAACTCTATCTTTAAGGTGTTTAATTGCTCTCACTATAAAGTCGTTTGTTGTCGAGTGTGAATACACTTTCATCATGCAACAAAGTTACTAAGATGGTTATGTTCAAGAATTCCAACAAACTTCCTCAAGCACTTTTCTATGATATTGTGTGTTTGATTTTGTTGTGAATTATGAGAGAAATATTTTGGATTAATTATATTAAGATCTCCTCAATTATTATCAATAAATATTATCTTACCCTTCTCATTTATAAATTCATACATATTGACCTTATCAACCATAGAAGCTGTACAAATATCTCACTTTTAGGGGTGGTTTGAAAAAATAAAAAAATGATATATTTTTATAGTTAAAATTATTAAAATATATAGGTGATGAAGAGTAAGATAATAATTGCTAATAGTTAAGAAATTTTGATGTAATTTTAGACCCACGTGAAAAAGAAAATTTATGGGAGTTGCTTCTCTAATTAAATAACTAGCACTAAAAATCGTCTTCAAATTAGATGATTTGGTATTTTAATAACAACAATGATTCATCCCCCTTTTCCCCCATCCCCTTTGACCCCCTCTCACTCCCATTGGCTACCTTTTCTTTTTCTTTTTCTTTTTTTTCCTGCTCCTCCAATCATCACCCGCCACGTGGCAAAGGGGGGTGAGGGATGACCCCAAAAGGGGTCCCAAGCATTATTCTTTTAATAATTCCTACTTTATTAATTGCAATTTTTATATTTATTATTACCTTTATTGTTGTTCATCCAATAGATGATAGATATTCATGAACTTATTTTCATCGTTGCTATTACCTCACAGTCACCATCATTGTATAACCAATGTCATTTTCAAAGGCCCAATCAAAGCAAGAAAACGTTTTTTTTTTTTTTTGTGTGTAGTAAGATAATCTTCAAAAGAATATTTTCTGCCACAAAATAAAAGAAAAAGAGCAATGCTATAGACCACTAATTTATCATCACTAACCCCACCACTAATGAGGTGGCAATTGAAAAAAAAAAAAAAAAAAAAAAAAACAAGGCACAAAACACATGTGGGTCGGGTGGGACCCACTGCCACATCATTAGAGCCACCACTAATTAGTGGTCTAAAGCATTTTTGTTTAATGTATAACCTATATTTGTTCGGTGGTACTACATATATCAATTAATATATTAATTAATATATCAAAATATGTTATAACATTATTACTTTAAATTTATAATTCCACCCATTATATAAATGAAAAATGCTATAAATCTCAAATAATCTACCAAATAATTTATTAAATCTCTTACATGGGTGTGGGGCCCACACAAATCTACATGTGTGTGGGTCCCACACAAGTTTGATAAATTATTTAAAATTCCTAACATTATTTTATATAAATTACAAATATCTAAAACCTTTAAAATTATGCCAATTAATATACTAATTCATATACCAATATCGTACTTTATCCAGAAGTATACACCACATATATTGTTATTGCATGGAAATTAATGTTAAGAGGTGTTACCTTCACTCTCTCACCTCTTTTATTAAATTTTGCAATTACCTAACAATAATTGGTATAATAAGTATAGGATTGCAAAGAGCCAAGTAATAAGTCGTTTATATTTGATTCAAAAATTTAATGATTTTTGAAATATGTTTAAATTTAATCTGTTTACATAACGAATCAATCTCGCTTGTGCTTTTGATGAGCTAAATATGAAGCAAATTTGAATGGCTTGATTTTTATAATGCATATATGTTTTTGATTGAACTGATTAATAGATCATTCAAGTTTAGTGTAATAATTTAACAAATTTTATAATGTATTTAAATTTGATTTATTTACCTATCAAGTCAATCACAAATTAGTTTGTAACGAGTTGAGTTTAAGTAATTTAGTTTGTTTTGGAGCACTAAAAAATTGAGATTTGATGTAACAGCTATTCTACTTTGTCACTATGCACTCGGTAGGGTTAGGGTTAGATTAGGATGCATTCTTGCACTTATGAGCTCATTTAAGGTGTAGACTTCTATAGTCACTTGTTCATAAGATTTGTCACTTGTTGGTTGCTCTCTCTTATCCTTCTCTGTTAAGGAAAAATACACTAATTTTTGTTTTTGTTTTGAGTTTGATTTCACTTATAATTAGGACTTTCTAATTAGATTTAAAACTGTGCAGTTCAGTGATTACTTAGTGATGGTAGTTGTAATGACCCCAAAATGCATATCATGATTATATTAATTTAATTATGTGTTTACTTTTAATTGTGATATGTGCCATGTGTGATTTGAATTATGTTATTGTTAATAGATGTGTATAGGATATGAATTTGAATCTATTCTGAATTTTGCTAAAAATCTGAATTAAGGGCCACAAAGGTAACAGAAATTGAAATTGATCACTTTATTGTGATTAGCGTAATTTTTAGAGTTTATTGAGAAATTTAATTAAAAATTGATTCAAATCAAATTAATTAGATTAGATTAAATTAAATTAAATATGTCTGAATCAGTAATTTATACAAGATTAAATTAATTGGTTGGGAGAGGCAACTAGAGCCTAATTCATATTAGTGTGATTAAAATTAGTTTAATTTAAATTAGATTATGATGTGTATGAGGAGGAATGAATTAATTTAGTTAATGTGAATTATTAGCTAAACTTATAAACAACTAAAGCTTAAGATAAAATTAGTGAATAAAATAATCTCCTAACTCTAGTCATCTAGTTAAGAAGGCAGAGATATGTTTGAGGGAGAGAGTAAGTGGGTTTTGCTGGAAGACATTTCTTGAGAGAAAGAGACTCAAGGTTGAGAGGAGCTCTAGAGAAGAACATTGAAGACCAAGCTTCCATCTTTATAAATTGTTAATTCAAGGTAGGAGTTTCAACCCAATTTCTTGAAATTAAGACATCCATACTCATAATCTTTTAAGAGGTTGGTGTAATTAAGATGTATTCATGGTTATTGGGACTTTTGTGGTTGTAATTGAAAGTTTAGAACATGCAAGCCTAGTTAAGAGGTGCATTGAAGAAATTAGTCCATGAATCTATCATGCATGGCATTAATTGAAGTAATTAACACCTAAACTTAACATGCATGGCCTAAATTCATATGAGACATGTTCATATTCTTGATTTCTTGCATGGTTTATGAGATTTAAAGAGAAAGCTCTATAGATTTTGAAAAATGGAACTCTTATATGTATGTTTATGCTTTTTACCAACCTAACTCAAGTTTGTGAGTTTTTTTACATGGACATTTGGATTTTGTGGTGAAGTTATGATTTTTAGTTAAAGTTAGAAATAAGAAACTCAAGTTGTTTTCATGAGTTTTGGGCCTTGAATTCATGAATTTGAAGTTAATTTTTACAAAAGGAGTTTTGTTTCAAAGTAGAATTTCGGACTGGTTTTACATCCAGACCGCTCGAGCAACCTGGGCCACCGCTCGAGCGGCCAATCTTGATTTGGCCAAAATTGCACATTGCCTCACCACCGCACGTGCGGCCATGACCACCGCACGTGCGGCCAAACAGGGCAGATTTTCCATTTATTTTTATTTTTCGTTTTCTGATTTATGAGCCTTCATTTACATGATTTTCACGTGTCATACGCATCCATATGCATATTATAAGCATGAAAGAAATTAAAGAAAGAATAGAAACAACCAAATCAATAAGTAACGGATAAACCAAAGAAGGTTAAGAATCGACTGATTAACTCGGATGTATATTGAGAAATTATGTTATGAATATTTGTGTTTTTAGGTCAAGACTCGAAGACCGAACATCGGATATTGAATGACCACTGTGAGTAACATTTTTGTAAAGATATGTTGATATGAACTATGTTTCAACTGTTATGCGATAAGCTATAATTTCTGAAATGTTATTTTAATTATGTGAACGAATATCCTATTTGCGAATCTATTATGGCATCCATAGATAGTCCCACGTCATGGGGGACGGCATGTAAATGCGGGTCCATGACACATATGTGATACGAGATCTCGTTAGCCGCTTCATTGTGGTGATATGTGTTTAATCGGTATCTGGAACCGATTATTCTAGTCAGAAAACGATATGTGATATGTTCTGTGAGATGTACCATTACGTTATGTTCTGATATGAGACTGATATGATTGATTGTGATATGATTTGTTTTACTGATATTGTATTTGGAATTCATTCACTAACCCTTTTACGTTAATGTTATTCACTGGGTTTTAGCTCACTGTTTTTATATATATGTGTGGGGACATATTTTTAGGTAGTCCACGTGGCCGAAGTTGTTAGTCGAGGTCCCACGTGGGCGGACCATGGTGCCGAGATATGGTGCAATAATACCAAAATTCGAGATATTTGGATAGAGGATTAGAGTCCTAGATGACATCAAGCTACCTATTTGGATAGAGATGGGACTCTTGAGAAAGTTCATCTTAATCTGAATAGTGTGAGTTGTGATAGATGTTATCCTTGTAAAGAATAGAGTCCCATGAAGTAAGACTTCTAAGGGAAGTTAGACTTCTAGGGAAAGTTGGACACTGACCACTATAAAAGTGAGGCACCCCTATGGGTTTAAGGTATGCTTTTTATATTCTGTTTAGTGAGATAAGTATTATTGGTTATCCTTGAGAGATATTTGATTACTGACTTGAGCGTCGGAGTGCCCCCGGGTGGACGAACCACCGCCGAATTCTTATCTTTCTGTGACAGGTTGTTCGGGCTTAATCTATTCTGCCGATACTCTCCAACTGAGTTCCCCCTTTGGTTGTGCGGTCGGAAATCAACACCCACAATTTGGCACCGTTTGTGAGAACTTAGTAACGATAGATGGCCAACAACGAAGAGGAAGTGAGGATTGGGGACGACATCTACAGTAAAGAGAAGGAGCATGTAGATCCTAACACTGAAGGAAGGGACCATAACGGAAAAGTGCTAGAAGTGAATCCTGAGGCGTATAATGTCGCTAAAGGCTGGGAAGGGAATAAGAAGAGCTCAGCCGAAGTGAGCAGATCCCAGATTCCAGATCCTAGAAGATAAGATCTCGACCTAGATGATTACGTCCGAGGAGACAAGAGCTCAACCGAGGTGAGCAGATCCCGGATTCCAGATCCCAGATTCCAAATCCTAGAAGACAAGATCTCGGCCTAGATGATTAGGTCCAAGGAGACAAGAGCTCAGCCGAAGTGAGCAAATCCCGGATTCCAGATCCCGAATCCCAGATACTAGAAGACAAGATCTCGGCCTAGATGATTGGGTCCTAGAAGATAAGAGCTCAGCCCAAGTGAGCAGATCCCGGATTCCAAATTCCGAATCCCAGATCCTAAAAGACATGATCTCGACTTAGATGATTAGGTCCAAGAAGAGGAGAAGAGCTCAGCCTGAGTGAGCAGATCCAAGATTCCAAAAGACATAATCTCAGCCTAGATGATTAGGTCCGAAAAGAGAAGAGCTCAGCCTGAGTGAGCAGATCTAAGATTCCAAAAGACAAGATCTCAACCTAGATGATTAGGTCCGAGAAGAGAAGAGCTCAACCTAAAGTGAGCAGATCCCAGATTCCAAAAGATAAGATCTTGGCCTAGATGATTAAGCATAAGAAGAGAAGAGCTCAGCCTAAGTTAAAGACTTTTTATATAAGGTCTACAAAGGAGTATGTAGAAGCCATGCAAGGGGCAAATCCCTTGCCCATAGAGCAATATCGCAGGAATTCTTTTGGCCTCACATGCAAAAGAAAGCTGAAGCCTATGTAAAAAAGCATGAAAATGTTATTAAAATCCACTTACAACGTGCGAGAGAACAGCAATTCGACTAGGGGTATACCAATAACAACCTGCTACGTCTTACAACAAGAAGGTCAGCCCAAGAGAGTCCAAGGTTAGGGACCTCATCCTGAGAAAGGTTGTCGGCAATAAGAAGGATCATAAAGAGGCCAAAGTTGGCCCAAATAGAATCATTTCGGTTGCCGGCAATGGGGCATATCGGCTGAAGCAATAATAAAGTGCTAGTTTGATTTTTGTGAATTTGAAATCTGTGCGATAGGACCGACCAGTCTTATGATGATGTTTCCGAATGAAACATGACAAACAACTTAGACTTATTATATGGCAGAGTTGAATTATACTTGCATATAATAGAGTTGAACTAAGTTTGCGATGTTTATGAATGAAACATGACGAGTAACTTAGACTTATTATATCGCAAAGTTGAATTATACTTGCATATAATAGAGTTGAACTAAGTTGGCTGTGTTTCTGAATGAAACATGACGAGAAACTTAGACTTATTGTATGGCAGAGTTGAATTATACTTGCATATAATAGAGTTGAACTAAGTTGGCGATATTTCTGAATGAAACATGACGAGTAACTCAGACTCATCATATGGCAGAGTTGAATTATACTTGCATATAATAGAGTTGAACTAAGTTGGCGATATTTCTGAATGAAACATGACGAGTAACTTAAACTTATCATATAGCAGAGCTGAAGTATACTTGCATATGATAGAGTTGAACTAAATTAGCGATGTTTCTGAATGAAACATGACGAGTAACTTAGACTTATTATATGGCAGAGTTGAATTATTGTAACAACCCTCATACTGTTTACTGATTAATGATTGATTGATTACCGATAATCACCGATTACTGTTAAACGGAACTGATAATGACTGATAACTGACTGAGAATTGAACTGATTAAAGTACTGAACTGACTGACCGAAATTGAAACTGAATTGAGTGAATACATCTGTTTGAATTGCATTTTATCTGTTGACTGTTTGTTTGATCTGTTCGTGTTTTATGTTTAAACTATTAATTGAAGGCCTTATCGGCGGCCGAACCGGAAATGGGTAAGTGTTTTATGATTGTCATATTTAATATGATTTTATGGTATAATTATCTGAAAACTGATTAGGTATGATTTATTAGATTAAAATTTGATCATTGCGAGTTTGGCCTTATTTACCGACTAACCCCTAGTGCGAGTGTGCCACTATCTAGCTGTATAGCCTAACAACAAACTGCCAAGTGTGCAGCGGTCAGTGAGGAATGTAGTCACGTTGGAAGGGCTGGCGAGGGGGTGGTCTAAGGAGGCGAATGGGTTAATCAGCGCGGATGCCACGTATGAGCCCTTAGGGATACATTGAATCAACATTTCTTTAGCCTGTATTTTGTGAGACCCTATAACATGTAGAGCACGGAGCCATAGACAAGAGAGAGAGAGAGACTGAGGAGTTGAGTTTCATCCTCAATATTGCTTAGATTTGAAGAGAATTGAATGTAGATTTGGCAAATGTTGAAGCCTCCTAGTCTTCAATTCAAGACCTATAGGTGAGTAATTACCCTCTTCGCTTATGAATTGAGCTTGTTCTGTCCCTTGCATGATTCATGTCAATTAAGGAAGCCCTAAGCTTTTTTTATTCATACATGTTGAATTGTGACATAATTCATTGTTCAGCATGGTTGCTTTGAATTGTTTAGATATTTGAGTTGATTCAATGGCAATTGTCACATCATGTCCATTAATTTTGTAATGGTCCATATGTTTTCACATCTTGTTTTGCGATCTAATTGGCTCACTAGAAGCATGGTTTTTGGAAGCTTTGAAAGTTATTTAAAGATCATGCATTCATGGTTTTGAAGATTGTATCTTGAAAAAATGATTTGAATTGAGCACTTGAAATTACACCCTTGGGCCTTTGATTTCCTCAAATTGAGCTTTGAACATGTTTAGATATGCTATGGTGTTTATTAACTGTTTTGATACCCGAGCAAAAATGGGCCCAAGAGGATTGAGGTTTTGAATGCATTTCGAGAAAGTGTGAGTTTGGAAGCTATGGAGGGGTGCAATCTGGAAATTTCCCAGGATTTTTGC